>JAHWFO010051976.1:245279-287661 GCA_023313115.1 Rhysida immarginata | reverse complement strand
TCAGAGCCAAAAAAAGTCATTTACAAAAAAAACTCACCTTAATGAGACATATTGATTTTATTGAGTTTGGTTTGCTGGTTTGAACGCTACAGTCATTTTTTTAATATTTAGAAAATATCTCCAAAAAGCCTTACCCAATTGACATAAAAAATATGCTAAAACAGAATTTAAGGTTCCCTCTATGTACGTATAATTTTTGTTCGGTTCTACTTTTTGCCGTTTTGGAGGAGTTAACTGCACAAAATTGGTCACAAATGTATATACAGACATAATTTTTTTTTTTTTTTTTTGGGCACAAATTTTCTCACCCAAAGATAGAATTTTTTTTTTTTTTCAAAATTTCAACATATCTTTTCGAATCATGAGTTTGTAAGCCGATTTCATGAAAAAAATAAATTTAACTTTCTGAAACGAACACATAGGCCTTCACTCTTAGAGAGTGGTAGGCCAAAAAAGGAGGACATCTTGTCCACAAGAAATTGTACTTTTAAGTTTGTTTGTTTGTTTCAGCCTGTCTCAGTCCAGAGACGGGATGGGAGATGAATCTTTGAGCTTCTGCCATATATGTTGCACAGGTAGGGCATGAGTCAATCTCCCCAATGTCGATGTGGTGAACTCCAAGGAGGGCTCACCGCCATCAATCTAGCCAACAAGCCTGTTACCGACTGGATTGATACCCTCAATATAAGACAATAAGCTATAATAATGTACATGTATCTTTTCTTTGTTATCTTGTTCATATGTTCATTTCTATGTCATACACTAAATAAATAAAAAAGGACAGTACAGTGAACCATACTTTTTATAGTGATATATGATATTATTACCACTTTCCTTTATCTCAAAAGGCATGTTTCCATAAACCTAAAATTTTATTAGATAAGCCATTGTTGTATTTCTCGATTTGTATTACACTGAAAGATGGTCACAGGGTGACTGAAATGTTAATGACCAAATAACCACTACATCCATAACTCTGGCTCCACAAAACAATTTGGGCCCAACCTTCATCATTAAGGAATCTGCTTACTAAATTTCACTCCTTACACCAAAAGATGTTGAAACTATGAAGGAGACAAATGAATGGGAAAACCCTTAAGTAGACCCATTCTTCTGTTAATTAGGAAAGATAAGGCAGAACCTTTTGCCTCCCATCATTCAGCAGACACTTGTCGTTTCGATAGAATCCATCTGCTATTTTATTCTTTAAATTACAAATAAGTCAATTTTTTTTTTTTTTTAATAAGAGATCATTTCCATTTCAATTTTGAGCTCTTACTTCTAATCACCATTTTCTTATAATCTGCTTCTGTAGGGCAAACATAGCTATCCCTCCAGTAGATTTCCATTCCTTGTCCACGGTGTAGTTCCAGCAACTGCTCTGTCAAAAATGCCAAAACAACAAACAAATAAATGAAAAGGCATAAAATTTAATAACTGTCAAGGAAATATGTAAACTCATCAATAATAATAATAAATAGAGAAAAATAGTAAAGAAAATTCCACGGCTTGGACTCGAAAAAGGGACCTCCTCAAAAAATACCCGGAGGTCCCTGGTTCGAGTCCAGGCCGTGGAATTTTCTTTATTATTTTTATCTATTTATTAATTAATTAATATTGAAGGTAATGGCGTGAAAAAAATCCTCCTAGGGCCATTTTCCAATTATCATCAATAATACTCTGGCAGCTATACAGATTCCTATTGGGAGGGAGGAAGAAAAGGAGATGACTTAGACCAGTTTGATTGGTTTGATAGATGATAGATAACTGAAGCATATTGGTTTAAAACAAGTCCCATTTTATGTGGCCTAAAATCAGCCTAACCATTTACCTCAAAGTGAATGATTTTAAACTAATGAATCCAGTGTTTTTTTAAACTCTTACCTGCATACACACGAGTAGCTTCAGGGTGGTTCAAAGCAATAGTTTTCTCCAAGCCAAGAAAACAAGCATAATTAGCAGCATTTATTGTACTGGCAGTACCAAAAATACTATGAGCAACTGGAATTACAGAAAACATGATAAACAAGTTAAATCTTTCATCTAAATATGCAATTTCTCATTTGTTATTATCTTTAGATAAAGGCTGCCCCAATAAGAAGGCCAGAGTTGAGTTTGTAATAAGATCTTGTATACATTCCAATAAGGAGCTTTAGCAGTGAAGCAGAAATACATTCATATATTTATTAACAAGAAATTAACCCCCCCCCCCCTCCGAATGCAGTATGTAGAAAGTATAAAAAAGCTTGTATGTTCTTTCCTTTCTCATCATTTCCGATGTAATGACACATCACATGCCATAGGTTGCCATAGTTCTAAAGACCAAATGACTGCCACCCCCGCACTCTGACCCCACTCAAACAATTGAGCCTAAGCTTCGTAGTAATGTAGGTCTTGTCTAGAGGAATATGGATACTGAATTTCACTCCTTTACATAGATCTTTTGTCCTTTTTGAATCCCCCGTAATTCTGACCCCAGTGACCCAATCAAAACCAAGCTAAATAATGAAGGTGGACATGCCATTAGTAAACTACATTCTAAATTTCCACCTTCTACCTCATAAAATGTAGAAATTATGAAGGAGATGAACAGACATTATAAAACCAATAAGTAGCTTCATTCTTCCGCTACATAATAATATAGAATATGAGCACTTGAGCAATCGTGTGTTGACAAAGTGATTTCACGTGCGTGTGCCCATGTCAAGACTGCTTAAAAGGTGAACAGAAAGTAACAATATATTCATTCTTGACAGATCAATTGTTATATGACATGCCATTATCTTGGTATTCTTTACAGTCACTGTTTTAGCACATAAATTCGACTCAAAGGGGTTCATGAAAAATTCTGATACACGTACAGAATTCTAAAAAAGTTGATATGGCCAAGCTATGACCTTGATGGACATATTTCTGAAAACAAAATTTGAAAAAGTTAATCTGTTTTCAAGTTATCGTGCAAACAGCGGACGGATGTACGGACAGACGGATAAACGTACAGACCAAGGGCGCATTTTTATAAGTAGCTTTTTGCTAAAGCTCCTAATAAAACATCATTTATTCAAAGAATAATCATTTCTATTTCACTATAAAGTACATGCTGCTATGGTTAATTGCAGAAAAGTTCCACGAACTTATGAAATTTTTAGGCCCGCCAACCTAATGGAAGGGCGATGATGCTCAATTTAAATCCAGCACTCTTAGTGGGATACCCTTTATTTGGGTGAGCTGAATATGCTACAGGAGACTGAACTCTGTCACAAGAGACTCATGCATCGATTACAGAATTTTATAGTTTTACTTCTATTTAGAGTTAACTTAGATCTTTGTAAAATAAAAATACTTTAAAGAACTTTACCAGGTATCCCTCTTCTCAGTTTAGAATTGTCTTCTATGTCGTCTAACCTATTAGAAATAACAAAGTTGTTCATGTTTGTTTAAAAATAAATGCTAAAATGCCTGTAGTATACACAGGGCATTTTTGAACTCTGTGCATGTATGTCCCAGGGTGATAGGTTATACAACATATACAACATTTTTTACCAAAGAATGTATTTTCCAAAGATCACCATTAAGTTGGTACATGGAAAAATGTTGGAAAAACCCAACCTATTACCAGATGAATTATACATGCAAATTAAAAAAAAAAAAAAAACGGAACTATCAAAGGAACTCCAGGGAAAGAATTGCCAGAACTGTAGGAACATGTACCAATTGCCATTCGCAATCGGATGGAGTTGCAATTTCAGCATTGGTGTGCGGAATTACTTCAATACAACAATGAATTGGCCTGTTGCTTGGCCATCTAGGTCTCCTGATTTGTCATCTCTGGGTTACTTTTTCTGAGGACACATGAAGAGTCAAATTTATGACAACTCAATGAAGACTTAGTTGTCAGAATTGCAGTTGCAGCAGGCACGTCACATGTAACATACCAGCAGGCATTTTTGAAACTGTTCGCCAATCAATGTGTCGATGATGTGGCATGTGTTACTGTTCGTGGTAGTTCCTTTGAACAGTTATTATAATCAGTTGTCAATAAAATTGTTAACTAATTGTCGGTAACTTTTTTTCCTGTAGCAATTTAATGGTGAACTCTAGACATTATTCTTTGGTAAAAAAATGTTCAGCATGTTATCACCTATCACGCTGTGAGATTTGTGCACAGAGTTCAAAAACACCCTGTATATAAAGTTCGAGCCACATTATTATGACCCCAGCAATTAACCAGAATATTCACAGTGTGCAGCATGAACAGCAGCTGAATGGTGATGGAAACCCATGAAAGGAACATGCCCAGAAAACATACGATACCCCAGACCATAGCAATGTTGTCATCCACTCGTCTTCTTCCAACAATGGTTGTAGGACGACTGTTTTCTCGTTGATATCATCCATACACTCCATGAAGCAAAAACCATAAATCATTGAAAAAGGCAACCCAATGCCAATCACAAGAGGTCCAATTCCTTTACTTCAATGCAAATTATAGTCATTTCTGCAAATTGATTTTTGTCAGCATGTGTGCAATGACTATTTGTGCACTTTGGAACCCAATATGCAACAGGGCTTTTAATATATGTCCTTGTCAATTCGGATCTGGTAGCCTCCTCCCTCCAAGCTCACATAGATGGCACTTGCTGCTCTGCAGTCCCCATCCATTAATTCACAATGGTGCTGTTTCTCCAATCGTGATACACTTTAATCATAGCAATATGCAAACAGCAATCCTTTTGCAGATCTGATAAATTACCCATTGACAGCAATGACCGATTTATTTTCAGAGTACAGACAGCTCACCTTTTATACCCACTAAGTAAGCTAAGGTCCTTTTTTTTTTATCGGCTGCATACTGCTAAAGGAGATAAGAAGTGGGGACAACAAAGTGGTTCGACTATGTAGAAAGAAAAAAAATAAACATTCATTCTTGTAGTTTATAATTAATTTAATTAGAAGCTCATTTGAAATGTTTCCTTCCTCAATTTCTTTTTATTTGGCCAAAAAACATTTGAAGCAGTTTCTAAAACTGGCTGGATGAAACCTTTCCTGAACCCTAGATTGGTAGCAGAGGACCCATTGAATGGGCTCCAGGGTTGCCAGATTTAGAACAATAATTAACCAGTCACACATTTTTTTCGTTCATAAATTATTATGAAATTCACGTGTTAAAGCTATTGTCGGCAGTTCATAAAGCCTATATGAAGTTACCATGGCCGAAGCCGAAGAGATAAGTAGTTACGTTTGTTCATTAAAATGAGATTATTATAATTATTTACACGTTTCATTAATAAATTTATAACGGTTTCATTAAATATGTAAAAATAATTTAGATGATTATATGATTATGTCCTATTCAGGCCCCCATTATTTAACGGGCTATCCCTTGTAAAACGACCCTCGTATTTAATCATAAGGAATGGAATCGGCTAATTGGCTGTTGAATCCTGTACATCCTGTTTATTGACCTGCTAAAACAGTTTCTTTTGCCAGCCAATATCCCTTCTTGAATTGTGTGATCTAAACTCTCCATTGAATTAATGCGATCATCCAATCGCTTTTCTCTGAGAATATATAAACGCTGTCGACGATGGCACAGTCTTTCGAAGCGAGCTAGGTTTGTGCGTAAATAAATTGGTTTTTAAATTTACTTTTTAAAATTTTGGGGGCCGCAAAAAAAATGTGTTTTGTTTTTTTTTTTTTTTTTAGATCCTAGAAATTTGTGGCCTAAATGAATTGCAATCTTTAAATGGTTATTTTTTCGTTTGACCCTCAAATTTATGGCTGCAGCCTAAAGTGAATGCCGCCAATATTTGAAAAAATATGGTAATTTTTTTAAATAATAAAAAAAAAGTATTTAAAATATTAAACACATTCTGTAAGAAACAATACTGAAAAACAATTCATGAATTCTAAATGTAAAATTTTAATGCATGTACGAGAGGTGATCAAAAAATAATGTTGCGTTTTTTTTTTTCTCAAAATTGACGGCAGATAAGAGAAAATTGCAATATACAGGGTGATTATTAAGTTTCAAAACGCTATAAAAAAAACCACTTAGTAGAATGACGTCCAATTTGAACGGACTGTTATTGAAGAAAGGGGAAAGCAATGGCATAAGAAAAAAAAGTAGGTCCAAATTTTAGCAACAGATGGTGCTGTAAGCGTCAGAATATGTAAATGAAAACATGTTATAAAAACGTCGGGTACACGGCTTTTCCTCATTCTGAATGTGACGCCGGAGACACTTCGATCAGTTGTGGAACATGCTGTTTCTCGATTTCAACTTGTTGCACACAACACTGGACAGCATATTGAACATGTTTTGCACCAGTCTCCCGCAATTTAATAAACCGATTTGATGGATGCTTTGCACACTGAACAGTACAGTTGGTTTAATGTGTAACTTACACCTTAGCCTTTGTTTTACGATTCATTTGTCATTTGTAGTCGAAATTCTGAAACTTACAGTGCCATCTGTTGGTAAAATTTGGACCTATTTTTTTTTCTTATGCCATAAGCTTTCCCCCTTCTTCAATAACATTCCGTTCAAATTGGACGTCATTCTACTAAGTGGTTCTTTTTTTATAGTGTTTTGAAACTTAAAATTTAATTATAATCACCCTGTATAAAAGTTAGCTTGGTTTATTGTTAAAGTTTCCTGTTAGTGTTGTGTGCATCCACCAAGCATTAGCGACGTGGCAGTGCAAACAAGATCGCGGCTCTCATTTCATCGTCCAGTGCTTTTGAGCGGTGGAGTGTTATGAGTTTTCTTTGTGCAAATGACTGAAAGCAGTTGATATCCATAAGGAAATTGTGTCAGTGTACAGAGCTGATATCGTGCAGCTCCGAACAGTACAACGTTGTCGCAAGGCTTTTAAAAAAGGACGCGAGGACCTGCTGGACGAACATCGCTCTGCCCAGCCGTGGGAATCCACGACTGACAGCAACGTTACCCTGGAAGCACAGGTGCAGGAGAACCGGTGGATTACTGTGAGAGAAATTGCTGCAACGTTGGACATTTCATATGGGACGGCATACGACATTGTTCATGAGCAGCTCGGCTTTCGAAAAGTGTCATAACTTTGAAGTTATTAAGTTCAAAGTGTCATGCAGATGGGTGCCATGACAGTTGACTGCTGAACATCAAAGTGCTCGTTTTGATGCTTGTTTGCTCCAGCTCACCCGATACCAGGAGGAGGGTCAAGATTTTTTGGATCGAATCGTCACAGGCGATGAGTCGTGAGTCCACCATTTCACGCCTGAAACCAAGATGCAATCGGCGTTTTGGAAACGCACCTCATCTCCCTCAACGAAAAAGTTCAAAACTCTGCCATCAGCCGGCAAGGTCATGTTGACATGATTTTGGGGACTACTGTGGTCCGATACTGCTCGAGTTTCTTCCACCGCATACCCTGTCAATTCTGAACGTTACAGAGCCGCATTGAGGAATCTTCGAGCGGCCATACGCAGGAAAAGACCTGACTTGGCAATGGAGGACATCGTGCTGCAGCACGACAACACACATCCCCACACAGCGAAACTGGTCATAGCAGCGATGGAACTGGGAAATGCTGCTTCATCCTCCATATAGCCTGGATCTTGCTCCCAGTGACTACCATATCTTCGAACCATTGAAGAAGTCACTGGCCGGTCGACATTTCTGTGACGACGAGGTGAAATCGGCAGTTCGCAACTGGTTACACACTCAACTGGATGACTTTTATCGACAGGGTGTGGAAAAATTTGTTCACTGCTGGGATCCTTGCCTCAATCGGTTTGGAGATTATGTGGAAAAATAAAAGTTGAATTGTTCTAACGAATGTACATGTGTTTATTTTTTCCCAGTCACGATTTTAGAGAAAAAAAAAATACGCGACATTACTTTTTGATCACCCCTCATACATAGTGAACTGAAAATTAAAAAAAATAAAAACTATTCTAAATATTATATTTGTCTACACATGTCATTCCACTTAGAGATATACTTACAATAAGCTAGCATTGTGCAACATCTGTACAATATCACCTATGGCATTAAGTTTATCTTCTGATATATTAAGCCAATAATTAAAAGCCTAATAGAATTGAAGAAAAATACGAAGCCAAATTAAATAATAAAAAGATTCACTTAATAGTTAATAGGCCCATATTGAAAGAATCTAGAGACTTGGGTTCTAAGGGCAACAATAATCTTTATTGCATTAAGATTAAAAGTGCCTAATATGAGGACACTCACCTTGGCAAGCTTTGTCCGTATTTGTTTACCTGGATTCTGAAGAATGTAATAATACGGCTGTAAAAGAATCTGCAAGACAATTTAAATGCAATTTCTAAAAAACTTGAAACTGCTTCAAAATAATAATAATTAATAATAATGTAACGACGACAGGGAGGAAACCCATCAGATGAACCGGAGGGAAAAAGCCCTGTGTTGCCCCCAACAGGCCAAGGCCCAGACCAGCGTTGATAAAAATACATTAAAAAAAAAAAAAAAAGAAAAAAGAAAGAAAAAGAAACGGTGTCAGACATAAACTGTAGCGACCCGTGGTAACGAAACACGAGCTGGGAAACAAAACCAAGCTCTCAGTCTTCAAATCTATCTTTGTCCCCATTCTCACCTATGGTCATGACCGAAAGAGTGCGATCACTGGTACAAGCGGCCAAAATGAGATTTCTAAGAGGTGTGGCAGGTGTTACCCTACTAGATAGAGTGCACAGCAGCACAATAAGGGAGTCTTTAGGTGTTGAGCCGCTACTTCTCTGCATTGAGAGATCTCAGTTGCGCTGGTATGGCCACATGATACGGATGCCGCAAACTGGTCTTCCTAGGCAGTTGTTACTTTCCAAGCTGGTGGGTAAGAGACCAAGGGATCGGCCTAGAACCAGATGGCTAGACTACATGGAGAATTTGGGTTCGAATCGCTAGGGTATTATCAGGGAGGACATGCACCTGATGGCAGAAGATCGTGATTGCTGGAGATCCTCCATTGGGCTGCTGCCCCTGCGACCCTAACGGCTAAGCGGGTTTGAAAAGTAAGTAAGAGAAAGAAACAAGCCACAAACAAAGAAAGATAAATTTAAAAATTTCAGGTTTAGGATTGACACGATTATAAAAATTGACCAATTTGAACCTGACGTCTAAAACTTTATATTTGATTTATAAAAAAAAATAGACATAGACAAACAGTTTCTTTCATGCATAGCGCCAGTGAAGAACGAATATCAACATAATTTAAAGATTAATGACATAAATTGTATCTGTAAACAATTTCTTGTAAACAGTTTATAAAATGCTGATCGGCCATTACATTCAAGTCCTGGACCAGAGCTTTAAACACAGATAAAGATGATATGAATTTAGCAATTCTATTCATTTTATTGTTCAAAAGTATAGACAGATAAAAACTTCTCGTGTGCCAAATTATCATCCCATAATTAATTCTAGACAAGACAAGATGATTATATAAAGTATAAAAAGTGTATCCCTTAGTAAAACATTTCTTAATCTATAAAATAGACCAAACATTTTCGTAGTTAATAATAATAATAATAATAATATGTACCAGGTAGTCAACATCGTACATCAACATCTAGCTAAGATAAACAAACTTAGGACATCCATACTCCATACTATAAATATATCCCAAACACTGTCTTATAGAACATCACACAAAGTCTATATTTTGACAGAGCTATAATCAATGACAAAACCATCCCTCATAACAGACCAGACATTACACGAGTAAATAAGCAAAACAAAGTGACCTACATACATAATTGATATCTCCATCCCCAACACACACAATTTACAAAACACATACACTGACAAAATCACTAAATATACGGATCTCACACACAAAATAAAACGCCTTTGGGGAGTTATCAAAGTATACATTGTTCCCGTCGTTCTTTCTACCACTGGAGTTATTCTCACAAAAGACTACACAAAAGCCTGTCAACACTAAATTTAAACCTACAACCCACACTTATATAAAATCTTACAGAAAGCCACAATTCTAAACACCTGTCACACAGTAAGGAAATTCCTACAACCGAACATCAATACTACCACAAGTGCGTATTTTTTCCCTTCCTTACATTTGAGTCTCTTGGGTCCGCCTATGGGACTTGGCCTCTGAACTTGATCCAATTTTGGTTTCCCCAAACAACAATAATAATAAGTTTAATTTAATACAAGTGTAAGAAATACTATGGTATTTTGTTGAGGAGGTCGGGTTGCGGAAAATCGTCATTTGCCCCTTTACTAAAAAGTTTGGAAGACCGAGCTAAACCTCATTGCCTGCTATGTTAAATCAAATAGATTCACTGGTTATTTAACATCTTTGACAGTTAAAATACTAGTGAGATGTCTGTCTGTTTGCTTTCTTTCTAAGAGTTGTGATTTAAGTTGGAAGATGATGTTCATGATAAATAATCCGGTTAAAGATAATCTGCATTCTCTTATTCAATTTTTGATCGCTGAAGGCATCAGCCAATGGATGAAAGAAAGCTGCATATAGTCAACCTAATTCACAAACCTCGTAACTCCATTTTCATCTGAAATCTAGATTTTGACGCTATATATTAGTATACATTAAAATCTACTTTCCAACCAACTCTCATGTCAAGTTTCATTTTGAATACTACAAATTCACAAATGTTCAATGTGACCGCCACAAGAAGTCCAAATATATCTACTTGGTAATCAAACTCATCCCACACTCTTTGCAGCATGTCAGATGTTATACTCTGGATGGCTGCAGTCATTCTAGCTTTGATTTCGTCAATGTCAGCTGGCAGTGGCAGGAAACTCACTTGATCTTTTATGTACCTTCACAGAAAAAAAATTGTAGGGTGTTAGATCAGGCTTCTTGCGGCGAAACGCACGTTTAATAGTTGTGTACCGATTCAGTTTTAGCGATTTCAAAAACACCCAATGCCTTCTGCTGTGTAATCTTTATGCAAACATATAAAAATCATACTCTCATTTTTGTGACAAAGACGCTGCTAGTGACATCTCTCAGCATTCAGATAAAACTTTAGACCTTACTCTTTACAATGATTCGTAGAATGATGCTCTAAGTTATTTGGTTGCAGAGATATAGCCTTACAAAGTTGGGAGATTCTTTGTAATCACCCTGTATACAGACATCTTTCTATCTTGGATACCAATGTAGTTATGCAAATCCCAATACAGGGAATGAATAGGAACTTGAGGGTGCTCTATCTAATGGAGCACCTTTCATCATCTCAAACATGGAAAATTAGGACACATCCAATTTCTATCTTGAAAACCATAAGAGATACACAACAAAATTCCAATTGCACATTTGTTCAACAGCAAATTCCAAACAAAACAAAAAAAAAATTCACTAAAATCCGATGAGTCGATCACCCACAATCCTCATTGCAAGCTCTGCAACATTAAGGCAAAGGATAAGTGGCCATAGGAGGAAACAAGCAACAGAGTCCAAAGGTCCTGGGTTCAATTCTTGAAAGTACCTCAGTGTGTTTTTTTTCCCTTCTGAATACTATTTGCCAAGCATGCAAATTATTTCATCCACCATCCTCATCCTGTTCTGGAAATTTCCATAATTTACCATAAAGTCACCAGTTTCCTGTGCAATTGGTAGAAAAAAGGAAGGCATGTTGAAGCTGAGAAAAAATCAGATCAAAGCAAGTTGGCACATTACACTAACCGGGAATTGATCAACATGGTCCTCTGCTTTGGTGAGGCGAGGCAAAATTATCATGCAACAACCAGGCATCGTTGAAATGCTATGCGGAATTATGCTATGGTGCAAGTGGACATCACATTGAACACTATCTGGATTGATGGAAAGACTTACTTTGTATCAGATCACTGTTTGTAAACAACAAGCAGTAGAAGACCATATTGTCCTGTTGCAGAGCTTGCAACGAGGATTGTGAGTGATCCGCTCATTGGATTTTGGTGAATTTTTTTTTTTGTTTTGTTTGGAATTTGCTGTTGAACAAATGAGCAATTGGCATTTTGTTGTGTAATAGAATTTTGTTTTCGAGATAGAACTTGGATGTGTTGTAATTTGCATATCTGGGATGATGAAAGGTGCTCCATCAGATAGAGCAGCCTCAAGTTCCTATTTATTCCCTGTGTAACTACATTGGCATCCAAGGAACATATTCCAACGACTTTTGACTCATCCTGTATATAACAATGACTAGAGTATAGAATAATAAAAATATGATTGAATATTATGTGTTTTTCATATTTTGTCTTCCCGCCTAAGGAGTTTTTCTGTTTAATATGCTTTTTTTTCCGTATGGTCTCTTCAGAACCTTATTAAGCGGGTACTATTATACTGAGAGAATGGCAATTCAATTCCAACGCCTACATCAATAATTCTACCAACAACTGCAGAAATTTTACCATATGGGAATGTATAGAATTGTGGATCAATGGGATTCATGGCTTGATGTTCATGGATATTCTTTGTTTTTTTTTTAATTCTTTGAAGAAAAATTGCTTCCCAGCCTCTAAACGTGTTTTTATTGAACAATTCTCTTCACTCATATGCATGTGTTTTCAATTGGTCTTTTGAAAATTTTTGAATTACATGCATACAGTGGAAAGGTGAAGTAGACAATTGCCACAGATGTCTCTTTAATTGCTGGAACACAATTTCCAGCTTAAGTTGTCATGCATCTGGCCAGTTTCCATAAATAAGTCAATAAAATGAAATTTGACCAGTCTTTCGAAACTATTTCACAATATTTGCGCAATATCGCCATAAACAGTCACCGAGATGATCACCAATTTCTTTTGGGGGGCGTGAATAAACAGAAAGGAAAACAATCTAACAAGAATGGGAACAAGCAGCACCGATTCAATTCTACGTCAATTAAGCAACCCTTCTTCGAAACTCGGTCGGTTCTTACTTTATCTTGCTCCTCTTGATCACCATCTTCGGTACTCACAACAATTTCAGCGTTTTCTGTCATTGTTGCAAATAAACGATGTCCGATGGTGTTCCCTTGTTCAGTTTTCGATTACGGCTCAAAGTCTGCCTCGAATAAAATTGTCAGAGCATACGGAATAGGATCAACTGAGAACATTGGTTTAAATACTCACAACACGAACAAAAATTTTTTTTTAGTTCGTCGTTGCTGTTGTTGCTTGCTATTGCTGCTGCTGCTGTTGTTGCTGCAGCACCTTCCTTCCCCCCACCTGCCTTACACTCACATGGTCGCTCGCTACTTGGAGCTAGGAACGGAAGCTGCAGCCCAACAACGGAAATCGGACCGGCGTGATAGGGCGATAAGAAATTATTTATTTGTTTATTATTTCTAAAAAGGTCTCGATGTCTTTCTCTTTTGGAAAAATAATTTGGAGGAATCGTTTATGAAATAAACTTTCGTTTTCGATTTTAAAGGCAAAATTCTCGATTAAAGGAGGTTGGGGAATTCCGATCTACTTCCAGAGACAAATGAAAGTAAGAGACTGGCAGTGCCCAGAGACAAATTAAAGTAACTTGTTTCTTCATTTCTTCATTTGTCTCTGTCTACTTCCTGTCCTTCCGCGCGAAACACCCTGAAGATGGCGTTGAGATCAATTCCGGCCCGCCTCTAGCATTCACCTACTATTGAGTTTTGTTTAAAAACTCGTGTTTTTTTAACTTTATGAACCATTATTAACAAAATTACTCTTTAATAAATTAAATTTATTATTTCCTTTAATCCTTGATCTTTTATGCTGACATTCTTATACAAAAAAAGTGAATCTACTCATTTTATAAAAGCTCTTATCAGGAATTTCTCTCTGTGCATTTTATTATCATTACCTTTATGAAAACTTTAATATAATTTAACGCAATTTTATATTGGTATCGGAAAAATAATATACAGTATGCTGAAAAAGTCTGAACCCAAAGGCAGTTTACTGTAGAATTTTTTTAAATTTTTTTACAGGTTTTACAAATTGGTTTCATACAATTTTAAATGAATTTCATACAATTTTAAATGAATTTAATACGATTTTAAATAAATATAATGTGTGTAAATAAAGTTTAATTACTAAATATTCTAAAAATAATTTTTTAAATTTATTACTAAAACTATTTTTAAATTTTTACAAACTTTTTATAAATTTTATAAATTTATATTACTGTTTACCTACCGATAATTTATAAGACTATTTTACCTGTAAAAATGCTTCGCCCAACGACAAACATTTCCAAAGCAGACGATTGTAAAATTAGGAACATTTCTCGTTTGTAAAATCGGATGAAATAGATGAAAATATGAATGCACAAGAAATACAGTAATAGTACATTTCAACAACGGCGGACTTATTTGTGATCCCAATTCGACTGAAGAATCTTGCGAAAATGAATTAAATGATGAAAATAATTCACATGTTGAAACACAGTCAACTCCTCATGAAATTCAAGCCACTACATCTCAGAAAATCAAACGCGGCCAGTTCTTTTAAAATCGTATTAAATTCATTTAAAAATGTATTAAATCTATTTAAAAGAGTATTAAATTCATTTGAAAGTGTATGAAATTCATTTAAAAGCGTATTAAATCTATTTAAAATTGTATGAAATTCATTTAAAATTGTATGAAACCAATTTGTAAATCCTGTAACATAATTTTGATCATTTAAGTATTTTTATAATTTTATTTATTATAAAAGGGAAATTAAAATTTACCATTAAAAATTGCGCGATTTATAAATATAAATAATGAAGTATTACTCTTCAAAATTTTATATCTTGAAAATTTAAGCTAAATTAGGTAACACTTTCTAATAATGAACCAACCGCAATTTTATAAATTGAAAAGTTTTTTTTTTTAACAATTAAATTAAATCAATTAAATAGGAAATATATAATAGTGGCCATATAAATCATCAATGAATGCACTTAATAAGTTACAAAGTTACATAATATTTTAATAATAATGCTGAATGTTACTCATTCAACATGAATAACACGTGCGCACTTTCATCCATCCCTGCTAGCACTTGTTACAATTTTGACTGTGTAACTCGGAAACTTCTCGTTGGAATTCAATCAAATTTTAACGCTATACACAGTCTTATGTACCCTGATATTCCCCCAAATTTTATTAATCTAGGTGTTATAGAAAGTGAGTTATTAACTTGTTGATCATGGTGGCGGCATTTTTATTTCTGTTCATATCTCAGTTGTCGTTCAAATTTGGACCCATGGTCATATGAACTTTTTTGCTTAGAATCACCCATACTAACTCCCCTAGAAGTTTGTACAATGAATTCTGAGACACCCTGTATAATAATGTAATTACACTTTATTTTTTGGAGTAGAAATAAATTCAAAATTTATACGAATGTGTTATTTTGTAACTTCTGTCGGAGATAATTATATTATTAACAATTTTTAAAGTTAATGTTCCTCTTAATAATATTCATCTTGAATAATACATGAAACAGAAGTAATTATTAATAATTATAACTTTGTTAGTTTTCTTGAATTTTTTGAATTATTGTTTTGATTAAGTTTTTGCACTGTTTGCTTGAAAATAAAATACATTCGCATAACAATATAATGAAGAATTAGTTAATATAAGGGTTCTAGCATCAAAATGTTACGCGCAGTAGCGGCTCGTGACTATAATAAATGGAGGGGCACAAATTTTTCAAATACGATGGCTGCTAAAATCCTAGGCCTTATTGTTCAAAAGTTATATCTTCATTTGGAGCCTCGCGGACCCCTAGAGGGTTATATCACTTTTCTTGTATATTGGTTTTATCTTTTTAGAACCGCACTACAAATTTACGAAATTTCAGGATTTCAGGCCTTTTTGTTCAAAAGATAAAAAGGAACCATGACATTCATACAATTGGCCACCCTAGAGCATTCGCAATATATTTTGCACCGTCCTCTGTATAGGCCTACGTGTGTACTAGGTAACCACAAAAGTTCTTGCAGTTTTTTTGTTGCCATAAAAGGAAGTGATAGAAGATATGCAAATGACTGTACAGTGTGGTCCAAAATCTGTCAGGGGGGAGCAGGACGGTTAGCCTGTATAAATACAGGGATGTTGGTCATTCACATCAATCACGTCTCGTGCAGAAGTGAAGACACATGGAGGTATCGAAAGAGATGGTTAGGTGTTGTTTGCTTTATGACTTCAAGGTGGGCTTGTCAACAACAGCATCAAGTCGCCGAATGTGTCTTGCGTTTGGGGATGATGCTGTGAATGAACGCACCGCAAGGCATTGGTTCCAGAAATTCAGGTCGGGAGAATTTCCCATTTCTGATGAACCTCGTAGTCTGGTCTGTCTGGTGGACTAGACGCCAAATGGTTCACAACGAGCTACTATCAACTAGCCAAACCATCACTGAGGGCCTGTACTCCCAGCAGTTTGAACCTGTGCAACAGGCATTGCAGTAGAAGGAGCCAGCATTGGTGAATCGCAAAGGGGTACCCTTCCTTCATGACAATGCCTGGGCACATGTGGCGCGGGTGCCCAGGGAAACCATAGAGCGGCTTGGCTGGGAAACTTTGCGTCGTCCACCTTATTCACCAGATTTTGCTCCAACGGATTTCACCTTTTCTATGTTCTGGACAACTATCTTCGTGGAAAATCCTACTCCAATGATGCAGACCTGCGAAAGGCACTCACGGATTTCTTTGAGTCCCAGACCAGCAAGTTTTACAGCCAGGGGATTGATCAACTGGAGACACGTTGGCAGAAGGTGCTAGATGCCAATGGGGATTACTTTGGGGACTAACAATACGCTACTTTTTGTGTACATCATTTTTTTTCCGGAATTAAAAACGGCAAGAACTTTTGTGGTTACCTAGTACAAAATTTCAAGCCTCTAGGTCAATCCTCTCAAAAGATAAAAAGGAACCATACAAGTGGACCCTGAGGGGCACTGGGCCAGCATAGAGGATTCCCTATATTTTCGCATCGTTCTCGAGGTCTTACGTGTGTACAAAATTTCAAGCCTCTAGGTCAATCCTTTCAAAAGTTATGGCATACATATATAATATGGCAGGATTTCTTCATATTATATATGATGCTAAAACCCTAAAAATTAGTTTAGCTATAAGATCATATTCATGAATTTCACAAAATAATGTTTTTTATTTCTGCTTCTGGTAAATGATCCAATTTAAGGTTTATCTGCTGCAATTTTAAACAATTTCTCTCACAAAATTCAACGCTGCCTTCAATGATCAATGGACGGGAAAGCGGGCGGGAATCTACACTAGCACCATCTACTTCCGTTTCGCTCTGAGGGACAAACTCGTTAGCATTAGGAGTGTTAGAGTTTTCTAACCTCTTCATCTAATAACAATCTCATTAAAGTTTCGCCCATTCAATTGCGCAATTCGAATATTCTATTAACAGAAGAGATATAATATCAAAATCTATCAAAGCTTAGGTTAAACAATTTCATATACCTCCTGCTCTATAAAATTAAAACTCAAAATAAAAACTTAGTAAATAAAATGTCTCGTTTTCATTTTTGTCTTTTCCTTGTTTTTCATTTTATAAACTCTCGTTGCTTCTTCCGGTTTCGGAACGAATGGAATCATAATTTTTTTTTTTGAACAGGAATCCGAACACACAAAACGATTAGCCAATGGTCACTTACTTAAAAGGTGTTCTATAGTCTATAGATAATATTTTCTTGTTTAATGCACGTTGAAGTGTTAACCATTTACATTTAACTCTGATTCGTTTGTTTTTGTTCCTTTTTTTTTTTTTCAACAAGAATTTCTTGAGATGGAAAGGCCCACGACATTGACATTGACTGGAGCCCCTTGCGTTCGGATTCAAACATAACCGGTGAATCTAAGAAAGTAAAAAGGAAAGAAAGAAAGAAAGAAAGAAAAAAAGAAAGAAAGAAAGAAATAGAGAAGAAAAACAAAATCCTTTAGCTCCAAATAACGCAATGGAACGAAGGATTTCGAAATGAATTGAAATCAATTCTGTGAGCAGAGTCTGCGGCAATCCCTACTTATTAGTAGTCATGGTGCTGCAATTCTGCACTTGCTTACACAAAACCGTCGCAAAAATAATTTGTGGTTGAAATAGTAGATTTCACAGGTAAATTTCTACATTTCTCCTCTCATATAAGTGTTTTACCCAAATTCAGTTTAAAAACGTTGAAATGGCTTATATTTTTGCAACGTTGGTTTGAAGTAGTGTACCCAAGAGCTGGCACCAGACTTTTTTGTGCCCTAGGCAGACCCCCCCTTCATCTGTCCCTCTGAATTCTCTTCTCTAGATAGCTGCCTAATATGTGTATACAGGGTGATTCTAAAATGGTGAATCAAAAGTACCTAGCGCTGTTCTGTGGGTCAAAATGAACATACAGTTCCTCAGGTTAATGTTCACTAGCTGCACATCGTGCGGTGACTAAGGTAAATGAATTTATTTTTTAAAGACTGGGTGAACATTAACCGTTCCTCATGTAAAATGTCGAAATCTCAACCCTTATACCCCTAAACACCCTACAAAGTTGCATCATCATCCCAAGAAATGAGCAGGCACTCGCCAGTAGCTCATGGGTTAGGCTTTTCTCAGGCAATGGTATGGAGGATTCTGCAACACCCATTCCACATTGAGCGAGTGCAACTGCTACTACCTGGGGATTATCCAGCACGAAGAGCATTTTGTGAAGGAATATGGCGCATTTATTTTCTCCAAAGGTGACAATGGTAAAATTTCGTGAGGTGTTTAGGTGTATAAAAGTTGGGATTTCGACATTTTGCATGAGGAACTTTTATGTTCACTTTGAACCACAGAACAGTGCTAGGTATATTTGAATCGCCATCTTAGAATCGCCCTGTCTCTCTGCAATGTGTCTTGGCAACAAAGTATCAATTTGGGCCTTAATGACAGTGTTCTAATTTCAAATCTTAATGATGCAATGAGGTATCAATCTTGCTTCAATAGCCTGTTGAAGCAACACCAATAAAAACAAAGATCTGTTCACTGTAATAACATGCATTTTTACATCAACAGAGCGATATACAGGGCGTTTCAAAAAACTTTTACAAACTTTGGGGACAGGTTCCTTACACCAAAACAAGAAAAAAAGTTCATGTAAACATATGTCCGAAAATCCTTTGTTTTCGAGTTATTAATGAAATGGTTTATATTTTAACAAAATTAGTTTGAAGTTGTGTACCCAAGAGCTGGCACCAGACTTTTTTGCGCCCTATCCAAAACCTAGGCAGAGCCAGTGTTATGCTCCAGTACCCTCCCCCCCACCTTCATCTATTCCTCTGAAGTCTCTGCTCTAGATAGCTGCCTAATTGGCATATACAGGGTGATCTTAAAATGGTGAATCAAAAATATCTAGCGCTGTTCTGTGGGCCAAATTGAACATAAAGTTCCTCATGCAAAATGTCGAAAGCCTGACCCTTATATCTCTAAACACCTCGCGGAATTTGTTAAAACGTCGCGAAATTTTGCCATATTTCATCATCATTCCCAAGAAAATCAATTTTTCCTTGTGTCATCGAAAGTTTCCATCATCACCTTTGCAGAAAATAAACACGTCATATTCCTTGACAAAATAATCAGTCTGAGTCCATTCTTTTGTCAAGGGAAAGAGGGAAGATGCACGTTAACAACAAGAAAGTGCAAATCAATATTGTTTTTTTTATTTATTAAGTTTGAGTGTTTACAATGTAACGGTGGGATGTTTTCTTCTCTCGTCACTTCCTTGCTCCCTCATTCATAATGAACTCGGCCTGCTCATTTCTTGGGATGATGACGAAACTTCACGAGGGTTTATTTTGATGATTCCTGGCTTGTGAAATTTTTCCAGGCAGTGCAATAATCGTCAGGAATGGGATGGCTTCCTGCTTGTTGAGAAGCTAAGAAAATCACTCTCTGGCAGCTTGTTCTGCTCTTCAGATGCAGACTCTCTGGCAGCTTGTTCTGCTCTTCGGTAACCCTATCTGTGACATCCACATCTTCATAAATTGCTATCCAGGCTTCAAAATCACTTCTGATTGCTCAGGAATTTGAACAATGACTTCCCTTTCATTAGCAGTTTTTGCAAACCCTCCATGCTTAAAACAATTCTGAATGGTTATGCCTGAAACTTTTACCATGATTTTGTTAAAAGATACAAGGCATCCAGAATGCTTATCTTTTTTGCCAACTCATTTGCACTTAAATTGTCCTGACCTTCCATATTGCTTAAAATCCTCAAATGCATTTCTAGGCGTTAGTGGACTTTTACTGCTTTTATCAAAATATCCATGTGTCTGCTTTATCTTTTAGAGAAAGTTCATTTCGTCGTTTAACTGTACATCCATTGAAATCCTCTATTGATATTGTGCTTACAAAGTCCTTTACTGAAATAAATTGGATTTAACTTATTCAAACAGTGGAACTAACTCGTTTAATAAATGCAGACAAATAATTAATCAAAGAAACTAGAAAAAAGTAGTCGATAAAAAAAAGAAATCAAATTACAGTACCAAAAATCAGTCAGAAAGCTGGATGTCTTCAAAGAAGGATGCTTGATGTGTGCCCCCTTATGGAGTTTGTATACACATACTGTGTTTGCAATCAGTTGACCAATCTGTTATTTTGGTTGGTTGGTTTGTTTGGTATTAACGTCCTTTTCAACTGCTATGGTCATTTTAGGACGGCGTTATAGGGGCTGCAAATTTTGCGTCGCAAGGGTTCTTTAACGTGTAGCCGGCAAACGACTACACGGGACCAACGGCTTTACTTCCCTTCCGAAAGAAGTGCGTGATCTCAGGATTTCCCCCTGAAAAATCCTCGTCGTCCTCGGTCGGGATTGAACTCGCGTACTTGGCAGTTATTTTGGGCAGCAGTGCCTATAGGCTTAGAGTGAAATGAAAAATCGGTATTAAAATTTTACTACATTTACGGAGAAAATTTGATAACAATATCTGAAGTTTTGATCGCAGTAAGCAGCGTATTTAGTATGTATTTAGATACAAGTGTTCCGCTAAAATGATAACAATAGCCAACTTATAACATTAATCGTGATCACATTAAGTGGTACCATTATCCAGAAAAGGTGCTCTAGATAGATGCTTGGTGAAAGACGCAAAGCAACCTAACTTAACCTGAAATGAACATTTCCATTCAGAAATAATGCTCCAGTCTTCCAAAGAAGAACTTGGAATGTGGCAAAAAAACCGTAAAGAAATCTGTTCAGAGAAATAAGTGATAACATGCATCCTGACGGGGCATTAATGGTTTGGCACCCTTCGCCTTCCAAGGGTGCTTTTGATTTTGTTTGTTTGTCAATCAGACAACTTTTGTTTCCAATTCTTAATATAGACATAGTACCAGTTATTTTGAATTTTTTTTTTTTTTTTATATTTACAAACGTAAAGGAACATTAAAATAAAATAATTTTCTAATATAAATAAATTGAATATATTACATCCACAAAAAATATGTTTATCATTACTACTACTAAATTCAGTAACAATTATAAAAGCTAGTACGTTGAAGTTCAATTTATTGTTGAAAGAAATACTCTTAACAGATGGAGTAAATATTAAAAGAATAACCACCAACAAGGTGCCTTTTCCATTACGGCATCCGTTTGCCTTATTCTCGTGGGAACAGATATTACAAACTGTACCTTTAATATGAATGAGATGTTCTCTTCTGTAAAAATACTCTTTTGTAATACCATGAAGGGAATGCCTCATGAATCAGATTTTATGCACACTGAATAGCTTTCTTCAGCGATCAAATCGAAGAGATATATGTAAATTTCAAATTAATTTTTATCATTTGAATATTGCTTTTTTTATTGGAAACTTTCATTTCGGGGATGCTGTTTGCAGATTCCTCGCTTTGAGTGCTGCAATTCTGTCCTGGACAATGTTTTGAAAGGAACTCTGAAAGCAAAAGCAACTCCATGTTGGAGAATAGAAGCAGTATGAACAGTTCTCGATTTACACATTTGGCTGTAACTACCGTATGTGGACGGTGGTAACTGCATGGATTTTCCTGCAGACTGTCAAAGGCTGGGTTGTATCAGATTATATTTACAGCAGAGTATCTGTAGGTTCCATCAGATCCAAACTGTGGAATGGGAAAACTCCAAATGAAAGGAAATATGCGATCTCTAAGCCACAAAGAACAAAATAAGCAAGACTGTATTTCATGTGTTGTTCTTCTTGGTGGTTTTTGACGTTTCTTTTCAGGTTTATGTTGCAGGTAAATGGTAATTCTTTGATGGTTCCTTCGTGGGTTGTATACAGTTGGTAAATGATGAATATGGGTTTGAGTACTATAGACATTTAATGAACTTTCTACATGTTTGGCATTAACTCAGAATTATCTTAAATCATAAGATTTATCCTCGTTGTCTTGTCATATGGATCATTTTGATGATAGAGCTTAATAAATAGCTCACCATATTACTCTACCTGATCAGTCTTCCTTTAGTCACACTTTCCCCATAACATTGGACAGGTGGATATCAGATAATGAAGTGTTTAAGAATAAAAGTAATAAATACCAGTTACATGCCTTATTTTTAATAGAATCATAACCAAATGGATCTGTATGTTATAGGAAATGTTCTAGTTTAAAATTTAAAGTTAATTCTGTTTCATGATTAGAATAAAAAAAAAAATTAGTAAAAAGTGTTCAATTATTATTACACCTTTTCTTTATGACAAACAGAAGTATCTAAAGAATGGACACGAAGAATGAAGAAGGGAAAAGATTTACATTGACGTTTGTGAATATTCCGTGGGAGGACGTTCTTTTCCGCCACCTCTTCCCGTACCTCAGCTGGCAAGATGTTTTTTCCCTACGACGAGTATCCTGCAGCTGTTATCAAATGGTCACCGAATATCTTCGTCAGTGTCGTTCTGTCAATTTGGCAGAGATCAATCAACGTATAACGTCGACAGCATTTCAGATCATAGTGCGAAATAACATTGTTCTTTCGACTCTAATATTAAGAAATTGCAAATGGTTAACTGACGAACTTTTATTACCAGTGTTTGAGTGTAATAGTGGACTAGTGAATGTCGAGCTATCTGGTTGCACTGGTATCACAACTTGTGTTATCGAGATCTTAGCCACTCGCAATCCTCATCTACAAAAACTCTACCTTAGAGATTGTTATTGGCTAAGTCCTAACAGTTTGAAGGTAATAGCATTGCATTGCCCTTCATTAGAACGTATCGATTTATCGAGTTGTTGGGAAATTAATGATGAAGCTGTAACTTATCTTGTTGAAAATTGCCCTGAGTAAGTTGCATTTTTTTCTCTTATTTGCTTGTTTTTTTAAAATAAATATTTTCCAAAGACTCGACTAAGTTGTCCAGAAAGTGTGTGCTGATTTTCAAGTAAATAGAAAGACAGCAGTTTTACTACTCCTCTTTCCTCCCCAGTTATGCACTCAAAGGAGGCCCCAAATATTCTGTAAAAATTCTTGCCAGGCTGAAGCAGCTTGAATGAAACGACGTGCTCCTCAATATACAGTCAGGGTTCTCCCTAGGCCCTTTTGAACGGGCATGTCGCCTGGCTAATTTGGGTGACCGCCCGGCTGAATACACTAAAAACTGCACACCATTGCATAATATTTTATTTGTTTTTAATTTTTGTCTGCCCGGCTATTTTATCTTTCCACCCACCTGATAAAATTTCTTGGGGAGGACACTGTGCAGTGTTCACAATGTGGAAGATTTGACAGAAAACACTCATGTAAAATTGCTTCTATCCCCCCCCCCCCCCCCAATATCCTTACAGGAACATGGTAGTATTGCATTGAAATTTGTCTGGCAGAAAACTGAGATCACTTCCACCATCGCATTTAATGCAATTGAGTACACTTAACTTCAGGGTATGTAGTGTACTTTTGTTTCAAGTTGCTTCATCTTACTTAGAATTATTACAATAATTAATAGAAATTAGATATAAAAAAAAATAAATAAATAAATGAAAAATAGAATTATTACAGAACATTTGGGGGCTCATTCAAGTGAATTACCCTGTACCAGAATATTGCAATAATATGGAGGAAAAATTCTGCAACTTGGATTTGAACCAGGAACCATGAGTATCACACTCATCACCTCTACCATTGGGCTATCATGGACACGGTTCAGCATGGCTGTCTCCAAGTGTGCACAAGGTAGTCAAAATGGAAGCCCAGTGATAAGGTGGGCACATGGCTCGTAGATCGGGAATTCCTCCTTTCCAAACCATCAGAAAGCTGATGAACACCCATAAGAAATTAATAAATGAAAACCAAGCATAAGGTAATGGTGATATTGGTAAAAAATGAAAGGAAAAATTTCACGATCTGGATTCAAACTAAGAGTCTTATGCTCGTGCCTCTACCAATTGGGCCATCATGAACACTGTACAGCAAGGCTGTCTTGAAGTATCCGAAAGGCTATAAAGCACCCAAATGAAGCCCAATGATACGTTATGTTAAATTTGTTGTATGTTTGTGAAAACAACCACAGGAAAAAAAAAAAGTATTTGAATGAAAATGAGATATAAAGATATAATTTTCTTTAATATCTCCATTGTTACCGTACCTATTTTTGATTCCAACCTTCTTTCATATTGTTAATTTAAATTATTATTTCAAACTGTTTATTGATTTTATTATTGTTTAATTATTATTTAAAAAAACTGAAGATAGGGAAAAAGTTATTTGTAAATTTGTAAAAAAAAAAAAAAAAAATTCCATCATCTATGAGGGCAAATCCATAAATCGGTTCCATGGATTTTTTTTCTCAGCAATTTATTGCTCAAACAAGACGACCTTAGGTGTGCAGGAGTAGCAGTTCATTACTAATTTTTCTATATATCCACCACCAGTGCATTTTCCCACCATGACACCAATTTGGAAAAATGCAATTCACGATGGTGGATGTATAGAAAAATAAGTAATGAACTGCTACTCCTGCACACCTAATGTCGTCTTGTTTGACCAATAAATTGTAGTGAAAAATATTCATGGAACCGACTTATTGATTTGCCTTCGTATATTTCAATGTCATCATCAGTAAAAAATTGTTTATTATGGATTTCAACTTAAAAATCTTCTGTTATAAAAATTGGATCGTTAGTGCAGAATTATATAAGAGTAGGAGTTGTGATAAAATGTATTAATTAAAAAATAAATAAAACTCCATTTAATTAAAAGAAAACAAATACAATAAATAATAGAAACAATGAAAAAAAGTCACCCAATTGATAAATGTAAATGTTGAAGGACGAAACGCAATTGAAACAAAGGTCTTGTGGAGCTTATGTAGATGAAACACAGAAGAAACGAAGATCTAGTGGAGAAATGTTACACGAACACAGGGAGGCACACAGTTTCATCAGTTTTAATTGTTTTCTTTTAATTAAATGGAGTTTTATTTATTTTTTAATTAATATAGTTTATCAGTGCAGAATCATCAGAAAAACTCACATCGATTTGGACATCATCTAGCCCTCAAAAGTTGGATACCATCTAACCCAAAATTATGGGGGAAAAAGTGAACATCATTATTACTTTATTATAAGTTTATTTAAAGTTATTTTATAGGGGGAGGCCGTGCCCTGGTGGGCTTTCCCTGAAACACAACTTTAGAAGTTAAGCAACATCAGGCACGGCTAATCAGTGGATGGGCGACCATCTGTGATTTACAATCTTGACCCCCCCGGCTGCTGTGGACAATATTGAATTGAAGCAAAGCTTTAAAGTTCAGCCCCTTTTGTATAACCTTGATCATTTTGTTGCTTTTTTTGCAATTCCTACAGCTCAAGATGTATTGAGAATTTGCTTGCTAACAATAAATGGACTCTGCTCATGCTCAAGTTGCCAGATTAACACAAACCTTTTTATAATAATACTGCTTAAGAATAGGAAAAAATAACATTGTAACCACTCTAATATGGAAATTAAAAAAAAAGGGACAAAAAGTTATTTGCAATTGGTGAAGTCATGCTTTTTTTTTTTTTTTTTTTTTTTTTTTTTTTTTTTTGCTTTTATAAATTTAAAACTAAATTCAGCAATAAATTAAATGCAAAGGTATACAGGGTATTTATGAATTCCATTGCTAGATTTGGAGAGATGGTAGGGAAGGTCAAAAGTAATAGATGAGCACCCACAGAGCTGCATGCAAAGCAGAAAATTAGCAACGAAAGCACTAATTGGTGAATCAGAACGCATGGGTGATCACATTCCTCACCAAGATCACATTAACTGGCCACCGAGATCACTGGATTTAACACCACTGGACTTTTTCTTATGGGCTCATTTGAGAAGCCTGGTTTATGTTATCCCAGTAGCCAGTGTTGACGAGCTGCTGGTGCCGTGCAGTGCAGTGCAGCATTCACAGGGGTTGGTCGGGATCTTTACACCTTTTTAACTTGTTTACAACGTTTTTGTGGGGAAAATGGTATTCAGAATAGTTGTTAGTTTGACCTTCCCTACCACCTCTCCAAGTCTGGCAATGGAATTCATAAACACCTTGTATGTATGTGCATGAGCGATTTGGAATAGAATGGCTGCAGTTAATGTTGTTTCTTTTTCTTAACAGGCTCCGTTATTTATCACTAGCTAGAATATATGGCATGACCGACTCTATGTTGCGGGCTATCGCCCAACATTGTTACCAATTAGAGCATCTCAACTTGGCTGCATGTTGGAGAATAACTGACCAGGGCATGCGGTAAGCATCCAGTTTTTTTAAATTGTAGTTCACTTTGATTCATTAAATGAGAATTTGAAATTTTTTGTTTGGATTTAATAAATTTTTGGGAAATTTGAAATGCAATGGTCATGTTTGGCGTTATGCCATCATCAAATGTATTTGGTAAAAAAAATATGGATAATATTTATAAGAGAAAAGAACGAGACACAGAAACCCTGGAATACAATAGATAATATAATATATACTATTAGAAATGAAAAAATAAATACAATACTAATTAAAAATTAACAAAATAATTAATAAAAACGATTACAATCAAAGTAAGACTAGAAATATAAAAACAAAATAAAAAGCTGACGTTTCGGATAGAGACTATCCTTTATCAAAGCAAAAAAGGGATAAAAAGGATAATTCTCTAAAAGCAGTTAGAATATTAGAGATTTATCCTGAAGTTATGAAATGTGTACTAACGGACGGGTTTATATATGGTTTGCATAGGGATTAGTAATACGGTATTGGCTGAAAAGAACAAATGAGATTAATTACAAGACGTATTGGGATAGGACAGGACGAAGGACAAATAGGAAAAAAAGAGATGGCGGCGAGAAAAATGCAATAGGATAACACATAGGAAATTGAAAATGTAAAAAATTATTATAAAAAATTATTATAAAAAAATATATAAAAGGTTAGGAATGATAGGGTGGCTAGCAGAAAGATTACGTAAAATTCCCTGAATATCGTTAAAAGCATCGAACATTAAAAGCATCGTACATCGAGGTTAACATCGATGTTAAAACCATCGATCATCGAGGCTAACATCGATGTTAAAACCATCGAACATCGAGGCTAACTTCGATGTTAAAACCATCGAACATCGAGGTTAACATTAGTTACCAAAGAATTCCCTGATGGTTACAAAATTCCCTGACCCTTCCCGGTCGCTAGTCACCCTGTAAAAAAGAAAAATCGCAAAAAAAGGTCACAGAAAATAAAGGTATACAGAGAGACTACGAAGAAAAGTATAAAAATGGACAAGAAATGAACATAGAAGTAAAAGATATGACAGAACGTAAGAACTGAGAAAAGAAATCTTGGTCAAAATATCACGACTCAATTTTTAGCAAAAATGATCATTTGACACATAAATTACAAGTAAGTGCAGACCTGGTTTATCAAATCTTTTTTACTAAATGTTCCTGATGATGCCTAACACGAATAAGATACGTTATCATCAATGCCTTTTCTTATTTTGATGAATATACAGTAGAACTTCGTTAATACAGACTCCTGCGGACCGTTGAAAAAAAAAGTCTGTCTTATTCGAGGTCGTATTATCCGAAAATGGTGAATGTGGAAAAAACGTACAGTACAGCTGATTACAAAGGAATACGTAATAAGAATAAAAATGCAAACGAACAAACTACACTGCAGTGAATGTAAAAATCAAAATTTGAAAATTGAATGCTTGAATGTGTGAAAACAAAGTTTCAATTGAGAAAAAATGTACATGTATAGTTACTGCATAGACGTTATGGTTGTGATTGGTAGAAGCCAGTCAACTTAGTTTGTTTTTGCTTATTTTCTTTGATAAACTTTCCTATTGCCAGGAGGCTGCAGCCTATCTTTCCAAACTTGACCACCATGTTGGCTAATTTTGTTACTTAGGGGACCCCTCCCCTCCCCCACAAGCAGGATTGGGGCAGCCCCCTCCCCGAAAAAAAATTCTGGATATGCCCCTGATGCTTTTGCGCATTATCGCTTGTTCGATGTGTACAAAAAATATCTGGGGGTGGCTGTGGCCTGGTTGTCTCGCTGATCGATGGAGTTAAGCAACTTCAGGTGACAGCCAGTAGCTTGAGGACCACTGCTGGATGAGACGGCTATTTGGGGCACAGCTGACTTATTTGTTCATCTGCCAGCAGGTGATAGCCACTGGTTTGTTCATCCGCCAGCAGCTCTTCCATCATGAACCCCTCATGCTTTGGAGGGCACGTTAAGCCGTCGGGCTCGGCTGTTGTTATTACTGGAATGGCGCAAAACTTCCTCAAAGGAATAAGTGCCACAGATTATCATTCTGCGATAATCTAGCATCCGTACCAGATATGACAGAAAATATCTCAATATCTCAATCGCTGTCATGGTATCATCAGTCGAAGAAACATCTTGTTGAAGTCTGCATCATATCCGGAGCTGCATTATCCCAGAACTTATTCAACAATTTCTTATCGCTGGGTGCTTCACGGGTTACGACAGCATCATCTGCCTTGTTCGAAGTCTGCACATGCGAGACGTGCGAGCTAAGTGAAGGTTAGTTCATTTTCATATGGTGGGGAAAGTATTTTTGGAGGCACTGCTGCTTAAGTTTAGACAAATTTCCATGCATATCTATCATGCTCAACCATAAGTCTGCTTTAGCCAGGGTGATTTAAAGCTCAGTGGACTGAAATATTTGGTCCTTATTAACCGAAAGTCTGTTTTAAACGAGTCCGTATTATCAATCAGTTGTACTATAGAAAACGTAGGCCATTCGACCGAGGCAAAAAACTGGTCTGTTTTAAATGAGCGTCCTTATTATCCGGGTCTGAACTAACGAAGTTCTACTGTATGATGTTTTATTAGAATAAATTGGTTTTTGGGTCATTTATTATCTAAAGTGTTATGTCGATCATTCTATAATCAGTCTCGCTATATTGGTAGAAAAACTCACGTGACTAAAAGTGATGTCTCTCTAAAAGTGTTACTCCTCCTATGTCACATGACTCACTTTTTTCCCTGCATGCCCCCCCCCCCGGTGTTTTGGTTTTGGAAAGGGACGGGGGTTATTTTTTATTTTTTTTTTTATCCCACTGAACGTGATAGCTGACCTCAAGTTTCTACCAATATAATGAGATGGATAAACCAACCAGTTTTAATGAAATGTTTCAAAGATGTAGACCTAGCCAGTCTTGCATTGATATTTAAAATGATCTCTCATGTACGTAAATTTTCTCTCTTCAGATTTATTGCTGAATATTGTCAGAATTTAAAGCTTCTACAAGTTAAAGACTGCAGAGACATCACTGAAGCATCATTATCAAAATTACGATCCCGAGTTAAAATCGATCGTGCTTGCTATCCACCACCTTATTATTTAGGAAGCTATCTTCAGGAGTTGCGTCTTCACATACAGACATGAGAAGGGATTTGAACACACAAATAGAAAAGAAAAAGAACTTCCCAGCATTCTGAAATAGCTACAGTGTAGAAAGCCATTAAAAAAAAGTTTTTTTGTATTCTCAGTTAAAGCACTGGTTCTCAAATTATGTGATGGGGAGGAGGATGCAAAACTGTAAATGTCCTGTTTCTGTTGATGACATTGTTTTAATTAATTTTGTTAATAAAAAATGTGCAATTTTAAGGTTACAGCCTCAAAACAAAATTTGAGAACCTCTTAAGTAAAGACCATCTCCATTGTTTGTCATCAAATCAGAAGATATAATTTGTATTTTTCCAGTCACTTTGCCTAATTAGGAAAATCCCTAAATGAATACGAATTGGTCTTGATAACTTGAAATTAAAGTTCAATGTAATCTTGTTAATAGAAAAGGTTGGATCCTCTAATTAATGAACCATTCCACAATCATATAGTAATGTAATAAATGTTTTGTTAATAAATATAATACAAGAACATTGCCATTTTAATGACTGCATACGAGGCATTTACAAAAGGATCAAACCTTTTTTTTCCTGCCTAAACTACTGAACCGCGGGTTTTCTCCTTTGGCGACGATGTACTCTGGATGCTCGTGAGTGGGTAGTACACGTCTCTTGCCTTTTTGATTTTCGCAAAAGGCCAAATCATCAAGTACTATCCGATGGTCCTTCATCACCTTCGTGATGCTATACGATGTAAACGACCTGACCTTTAGGCAACTGGAACTTGTTCGCTCCATCATGACAGGACACTCGCCCATACATCACATCTGATTCAGAAGTTTCTGGCCAAACACAGCATTCCTTTGGTCCATCAACCTCCTTTCTCCCCTGACATGGCTTTGAGACTTTTGGCTGTTCCCCAAGCTCAAAACGCTGCTGAAAGAAACCAGATTTGTCACGAGAAGACATTATGCAGAAAACGACAGCAGGAGCTGTTCCCAGACAGGCTTTCCAAAGATGCTTCCAACAATGCTGGGAGCAGTGGGAAAAGTGTGTGCAGTCTCAAGGAGAGTACTTTGAAGGGGATTAATGTTTAAATCATACAGGTGAATAAAGTTGGTTTATCCAGCCAAAGGTCTGATACTTTTTGTACATATCTCGTACATGGTTTGGACAAAATAATGGAAACTCCTTGTAATGTAAGGAAAGTCTTTATTGAGGTATGTAGCTATATTATTGGATACTTCTTGTACTAAGTAAGAAAACAATTGCAGAGTAGAACAAATATATTTTTATTTTTCAATGTAGTCCTGTTGGACTTTGATACACTTGACCATTTCTCTTGCAACAACGTTATCCCTTTTGAAAAAATTCTTTCGGCTGCTCTGCAAAACAGGATATCACCGCTGCCTTAACTCGAAAAACGTTGACCCCTGAGATTTTATTTCAAGTGTCAGAACAGAAAATATGAGAATGCCAGGTCTGGGTTGTAGGGTGGATAATTAAACTGATGAAACCCACAAACTCTGATGAAACCACGCTAGTTTCCAAATCCACTAGTTTCTTGCTTGACTCGCTCATTGCTGCACGTGCCATGCTCACGTTCACCATTACAATCGCACAGAGCTGAAACTACATGTCCATCACATCATGGCATGTAGTAACGCACATGGACTTGTTTCGGCTCGCGCGCCACGAGAAGACCGCTGAATTGCTTAATGTGCTCGTATGGTGTTGCTGTAGTTGCAGATCGGTCTTTAGTTATGAAGGGAGGAAAAGCGTTAAAACCAAGTAGTACAAAAAATGAGTTGTGGCAGTGTTTCCAAACAAATGAAAACGTTTGCATGGAGAAGTAGATAATTGAGAAATATGAGAAAAAATAAGAAGAAAATCGTCCTATTGTTTACATCGATGAAACGTGGATCGACTCAAATTTGGCTGTTTAAATTTAACACCAAATGCATTCATCTGCAACTGCAGTGACACCATATGAGCACATTAAGCAACTCAGCGGTCTTCTCGTAGCATGCCGACGGTAGATTTATTATTGAATCCTCCTCGTAACACTGAACATGCCAGAGAGATCTAAGAAAGGGGTATTGGTGCCTGGCACTTCTAAAACTGACCAGAAGGCAGTGGGGGAGCTGGGGGCACCAAGTGCTAGCCTTGCTGCCTTTGCTAGGGAAGGTGGGGCTCTACAAGGATAAACTGAGAAGACGGGCAAAAAACAAACCATGCCTTAATTGCCAATTATCCTCGCTTTGGCACTGCTAGAATAGCTTATTTTGCTGGCCAGGGAAGACTGGGCATTGCCAAGTGATAGGGTTTGGGTCATTATCCCAGAAAATGCAATCTCCTAAAGCAACGATCCTTTTCACATCCACGTACAGGTAGATCCCGTTATACGCCATACATACATTCCGCGAAACTGCCGTGTATACCGAATTCACGTAAAACTGGTTCCATTTAACATGTACAGAATAGAGTTTGGTTCTCATAAGCATTAATTATTTTCCTGATATAACGTAAATAATTGCGTTATAGAAGTATAGGATTAGTAATACAACAGTTTTCTATTTTTTAGTCTTAATATAGCACCTTATTTTATTCTATAAAACTCAAGATACACTAAAATACTCAAAATACAACAACAAAAAGAAGTGTCCACAATCTAAACTTTATATTGCTTTGGGTTCATCTATACCAGAATATTCTGATGCCGTTTCCAACAGTCTCCTTCCTGTAATAGTGCTGGTGGAATCCCGAAGAGAGTTTGGAGGAGAAGCTCGGACTGCATGTTAAGGGATTGTTTGAATTGGCAGGATGTTTCGTTAAAAATTGCTTGATGTAACGTATTCTTCATCGAGGACCTCCAACTCAGTTTCTAACGAGTAATAATACTTTTCGTGCCCGCTTTCTTCCTTCAGTAATAATACTTTCTATATGTTTCGGCGGCATTTTAAGTCCTACAACAATAAATCTTTTCCCAAACAGATTAGAAACTCAGCTGATCTTGTCCAAACTGATGTATAGCAACCTTATCATTCATAGATAGCCAGTGATGCCAAGTGTGCACAAACCCAGGGATAGGAACAAAACAAAACTCATAAGCGAATTCAACTCCTAACAAAAATAGAAGAGCTTTCGCATGTTGGCGATCGATGGTGCTACTAAATGAAAACCGCGTATAACGTAATCTACCTGTACCATTAAAACAAAACAAAACGTTGCCAATGACCCTTTGGGAGTCTCCCTATTAAGTATACTGCTGAGAACCACTGTCCTAAAGGAAACAATATCCATTGGGTAGATTTGGGTGCTCAAAATTAAGTCTTTACCAATCATTCACTTTTCAAGATGATATAACTGCCAAAATCATGACAGAACCTCCAGTCATGCTTTACTGATAAAGATGTCCGAATCATAAGTTTTGTTAGGTGTTCTGTATCCCTAAACTTATCCAATGGTGAAGAACAGTAAAGGATGATTTCGATTGCATATCCTATCATCACTATTAATAATCAGTTTTCTCAATGTTGCATTTGGTTGGCGATCGCAGTTCACTCGTGAATCCCTTTGTGTTTTGTATAAACAGGATAACGAGGTGGACCCTGCCTGTCATGACAGTTCTGTTTCCATCATAGTAAACGTATCACCTTTAGCCATATTTGGTATTATAAACTATGGATACCATGGCTTTGATAAATACTCTTCCGGGTGCACATCTGTGCCAATAAAATTGCAAAGATATGTTGATAATGTTACCAAAATTGTTAGGCCTTTCAATTCCAGCTTACTTTATTCAAATAATCTGTTTAAAAGCTACAATCTAGGCAAGTTATTCTAATTATCCTGTGGAATGAGAGAGATAATGGCAAATGCCTGCTCGAGTACTCCAACATATCTTATTTGAAATCATCGTTTATTTGATAAAACCTAATGGTACATTTCTCAGCTCAGAAACAGATTAAAATGTGTATGAATGATACTTGGCAGATGAGAAATGAAAATACATAGCCACATGAGACATACATTTATTTAACAAGAGGCGAGACATTTTTTTACCATCCAAGGGGTTCTAAGGATTTCAGAAAATGGTATCGTGAATGCCAGGATACATATCAAAAGGTTCATGATCGTGGAGGGATACAGCTACAATGGCAAGTTAACTTTACACAGAGTTGAATCATAGGCCAAAGTCAATGCCATGTACCATTAGACTAACGTTCCAACCCTCATATTTACCCATGACATCCCCACATTTATACAGTACAGAGGTAAACATGGCTGCACCAAGAAAAGGTGTAGAGTCACCGCCGCATCAACTCGCAAGAAGATACCAGAATCCGATCCATTTCATTCAGTGACACCCGTCAAGCGTATGTAGACTTACAGGGGTATTCATAAAGTAGTAGCAAGATTTAAAATTCCGTGCTCCCTCTATATAACGGGACTCTACAATATATAATGGCAACTCCACAATTTGGAACACCCTGTATTAAGTTCAATTTTTTTAAATAATTGCGTTTTCTCTGTCCATCATAACATGCCTCTACCGTTCAGTAATGCACAAGAAAAATTGTTCACACTATATTTCAAAATATTCATTTTTTTTAATATTTTTTTATTTTCTTTGCAGAGTTGAGATGTTAAAACATTATCGCTTTGCAAATACAATACTTCCATTCTTATTTACAATTATCAAAACATTTTCTTAATCCAAACGTATGCTGCCAATGAAAATTACAGTGGAAATCAAGAGGAGGAGAATGAACAAAAAAAATGCCTATTGTACAGTATGTCACCATGCACATAAACGTTCCTAAAAATCGGTTGATTTGTAACTATCAGTTCCAAACTTATGGAACTAACATGACTTACTGTATTGTATTAGTTTGTAAAATCGTAAATAATTATGATTTATTTGGGATATCCCAACTTTTGTGACACACTGTAGCACAGTCATATCATTTTACTGGCTCTCTTTTTTTGAAAACCAAGATAAGACTCAGTCTTTGAGGATTTTACATGCCTTTTATAACTAACATGCTTAAACAACGAATATGGAAAATGCATACAAGAATAAAAGAAAAAAAAAAAAAAATGAAAATAATCTTACAACTAAACTAAAATAAAGCCAAAGGGTAAATATTGCCAGGAGCCATCTTGAATCAATTCCAATTAAAACAATAAAAATGTTCAAAATAAAGTAACGCTTAAAACAGGATTTTCTATTCAATTAAAAATAACCATTAATTAAGTGACTCAATTCATTATAAAACAAAAACTTAAGAAATAGCAGATTGTCACATGGCAGTATATTATAAAGCACACGTCAAGTGTATACATGAGTGCTTATGTACATTTATTCATAAACATGATTTTCTTTTCAATCAAAAAAAAAAAATTAGGCTCAACATTATCCTGGTTTATTTATGCTTTTGAAACTTTTTTAAATTCAAACAAAAATAAATAAGTGTCTTTTAATTCAGAGTGTATTATTTCATCAATTATAAACAGTAATATCATTGACAAACTAAAGTAAATATATTACAGGGAAAGCATGATTTAGAAGTAAACATTGCATAACCATAATTTTCCTTCAACACTTTAACATGTCCAAATAACAGGAAAAAAAATAAATCAATTTTCTTTCCTATTGCTCTTCAATGAACCCCATTGTACATTTATTTAACAACTTTGTTTCACAAACGGTCATCTAGTGGATACCACTCGAAAAATTTAAGTTTAATACTTTCACACTTCAGGTGCAGATCTTGATTTACCAGAAATTATGACTGGTGTGTTTAGGTGGTGCAACCTTTTAAATGAACCAAGGTATATCACTACATTCAATTATCTATCTATTCCCTTGAATTATTATTGAAAAGAGCAACTGAAACGTTACGGAGAAATAGAAAGAAATCTCTTCAGGGATGCTCATTGAAAAATGAAAAGGATCCAAGTAAACTGATTAAAAATTAGAGTGAATGAGACAAAATCCATCCTAATTTGCAACTGGCTCGATAATCGATTAAACTTGATAGTAATTTTGCAGTTAACTAACCGATTAAAAATAGCACAAGGCACAATAAATCAGGTGGGCCAATCTACGTGACATGTCTCAGACTCTTCAGAAAACTAAACTCAAAGCAAAAATCTATTTTGCTTCATGTATCAATACTTTGCTCTGTAAATGGTATCTACACTTGGCATTTCATCATTAGATATTTGTCATGGATTTTATACAAAACAACAGCTGCACCAAGTGGGTTATTTCAAATCTTTTGAGGAAGAATTTCGTTACGAAGATCCTTGAGAAAAGAGAAGTTAGAAAGAATGCGGTAGTGATAGATTTCCATTGGCTCGTAAGTTTAACTGCAAAAATCACTGCAAAAGTCAAGTGTGCAGAATGTAATGCTCATTTTACGTATTAAAGTACAAAAAAATGATTGATTTGCTAATTTTCACAATTGCAAATAAGCTATAAAACAATTTCCTTAATTATGGTGCTCGGCACGAAAGAAAAAAGAAACTGGCGCATATGTAAATGAATAAAACTCGTTCAACCAATCAGAAACTGACTGGAAACGAGGTATTACTTATACTTGGCATCAGTAGTAAGTAATGCCTTGATTCCTGTCAGTTTCTGATTGGGTGAACGAGTTTTATTCATTTACACATGTGCCAGTTTCCTTTTTCTTTCGTGCCAGGCACTATAGTAAGTGTAAAAATAAATTCCTTGATTTTACTTTGAATAAACCTGTATGGATCACTCAATGCCCATCCACTATATCAGAATGCTTTATTTTCGCTTTTTTGATCTAAAATGCAGACAGTTTTTTTTTTTATCACTGTTAACTGAAACCTGATGTTTGGCACAAAGTTTGAAATCGCAAGTACAATGGGAACACACAATGGGCAGTAAAGGGTTAAACAGAGAGCAATTACTTATCCATACTTTTCCTTTACAAGATAAAAGATGGGTCAAAGTGTTTTTCAACTGGAATAACTGCAAGCAAATAACATGCTGGAAATTTAATGTTAAAGGAGAACTTATGGGGAAACTGTAATTAATTAATTAATAATTTGTTAGGGAATATCTGTTTAAAATAAATGGCTATTAGTGCAATAGTCCATGAAAGGCATATTTTAGTGTCAATCAAGAGCATACTCTTTTATTGTTATGTTTTTTCTTTAGATTGTAAGGATAGAGTTCTTGGCATAGATGGAAAACTTCTTAAAAATGTATAGAAAGTCAAAGCCAATTGCTCCCTCTTCCATCCCCGTTACGGAAATTTTAAGAATGGAAATGAGAGTGCAAGAATAATTGCAGTCATTGAATGCAGAAATAATGAGCACAAAATATTTTTAAATTACCCTCATTTTTCTCCATGAATTTTTAAAATTTGTTTTAATTTTGCAAATATTTTGTATATTTTCTTTTGTTGCAAAAACAATAAAAATACAATGATTCAGAAACCTGTAAAAATGGTTTAGAAATCTCACTTTTCATGATATGCAAAGAGTTGTTTTAAGAAAATATAGACGAGGAAATGTAAATAATTACGCTAAAAAACATTTCTTTTAACCTTTCTTTTGCTTAATTTCTAAATGACAGAGACATAATTTGTATAACGACCAGTAACTTATAAATCCAAGATGAACAGCCAAAGGATACTGGCTTCTAAAATTAACAAAGCTTACAAAAAAAAAAAAAAAGCCTAGATGCTTCAAAATATATTCGACAATTAAATTACTAAATGTCTGGCATAATAAGTCTTTTTTTTTTCTCTCCTGGATTACCTACCATTTGTACAAGAAAATTGCATTGATACACTGGGGGGCTGTTACTTACAAGATTATTAACCATAATGTTTTCTTTTTTTTCCAAATGTGGTTTGTTTTGTTTGTTTGTTTTTAATATTTTTTTAATGCACTTCATTTTTTATCATATTTATAAAATCCTTCACCAGACTTTCGGCCATGTTTCCCATCTTTAACTAATTTGTCTAGCATTGGACTGGGATGGAACAGAGGATTGTCTGGAAAACGCCTTGCCCAACCTGCCAGTAACCAAAACACTCAGTTTTAATAGATAATTTTGAAAAATTAAAAAAAAAACAATAAGAAAACCAAATAAAGCCAAAGAAATAATGGCTGGTTTCACGCTTTGAAACGTTTCGAAAAACGGTTTAAAAATAAACCATTTAAGTGGGTCAAACTTTGAAAGCTGTAACAATGCCAGTAATTTAAATGGTTTCCTAAAAAATTGACTACAGAGGGAGATAGTTGTTTAAAACATGGCTATGGCTGCCTCCTTGATAATGATGAAGCTAATGAGTTTGTTTGTAATTTAACTATTATTCAATGCCTAACTATATGAAGTCTCCACAATAAAATTGACAATCACGACTTCTTCGCCATTTCCGACACTCTGTTTTGACGATGTGTATTGCGGATTCGCCGCCACTTCGTTACACTTTGGTCCTCCATTTTGTTTTGACTCAAAAAAAACGGAGTGCTCAAGTAAACGAACAAATAAACGACAGCTTGTGTTGTTTTCGTTTATTTCGTTTTTCTGCCTTCGTTTAAAACGAATTTCGTTTATTTGGCCCATGAAACCAGCCATTGACAAAAAATTATAGAAGAAAACTTACAATTTGAAATACTGAATGCTATTAAATTTCAGTATCTTTGCTTACCATCAATAATGAATTTGGTTGTGTCTAACCCAACATAGTCACACAACTCAAAAGGCCCCATTGGGTAACCAGCTCCTAATTTCATTGCAACATCTATATCTTCAGCAGTGGCTTCTCCTAAAAAGTACAAAAAAAGTAATAAGAAAATAAGTAAGGAATATCATATGAGCCTCTGAAAAGTCACAAAAAAAATCCTCATTTTGAAATTTCTTAAATTTTATTATGCATGCGACTATATTATATTCCTAAAATTATGGTATTCTTCACAATTTTTAATGATTTTAATCGATTCAACTTTTATAAAGTATAAACATTAGGTAAAAAATGTTATTGAAATATTACAGTAATCTTACGATCATTTTCCTTATTTATTGTTTAATACAGAAATTTTTCCTTTTTAATTAATCCTTTTCTCCTTACAAGGATTAAGAGCTTACTCATAATATTATTATTATATTTTTTATAATTTTTATTTTTTGTAAATTTTTATTTGGGTTTTAATAGCTATTGCTTGTAAAGTTTTAAATAATTTGTTAATACAGTATAACTCTGATAATACGAATTCGTTGGGGACCAACAAATTTTTTTGTATTATCCGGGTTTCGTATTATCCAGGAACAATAGAAACAAGTCATAAGTCATGAATATTTACTGTAAATAAACTGCTTTTACTATATATAAATATATTTATTCATCCAAAAATTACAATTTATGAAAATAGTTCTCTATTTGCGACTGCTTAAATCGTTTCTGCAAACGCTTATCAATTTTTTCATTCAAAGAAAAGAAAGCATTAAAATCATTGTCGCTGATATCTTCTTTCGTCATTAGGTAAGTTTTTATTGTATCCAAAGCTTCCTTTACCTTTAGCTTCTCTTGCATGTTCCCGAAACAAAATTTCAGGATAAAAAATGGCGTCTCATATTTGCAAAAGTGTAGCTTGTGGGATATTTGCTGCTCTACACTGTTTATCCAATCATAGTCGACTGTTAAAATCGTTTTTTAGTAATGAAAATTTAGTATTTTGCAAATTTTTTTCGTATTAACCGGGTTTTTCGAAAAAACAGTTTGTATTAAGAGGGTAATTTTTCAAGGAAAGTAAACAAACGGGACTGGGACCAAAAATAATTTCGTATTAAGCGGGTTTTCATATTATCCGAGTTCGTATTATCCGAGTTATACTGTATCAACAAAAAAATGTAATGTATTTTAAACATTTTATTAAATAGAAAATTTCAATAAAAGAGTTTACTAATGATGTATTTTGCAGCAGGAATTTTTATGATGTAGGAATTTTCAGAGAGTTGAACAACCAGTTGATTTAAAGACCCTGGTGTTTTCATGTGTATGACTTTTTTCCACATTATGCATACATAAAAACATTACAGTGTTATTAGCCTATAACTTTATAGTCAACCTTTGATCCATTCATTCATTTTATTTACCCACTCCTTTCTGACCTAAATTAGTTTTTACTTTATCCGTGGGTTAAATCCTTGCACCTCCCCTACGAAATGGTCAACTCTTGTGTCCTAACTATAGTGTCTTAAAGGTAAACTCCATGGAAAAAAAGTCAACTCTATTTTTTTTGCATAATAACATTAATCAGGGTAATAAAGCATATATCAAAAGTTTTCGATTCGTCCTAATATTTTATTAAGAAAAATGTCTTGGAAGATTGAAAATTGGCATTGAGTCCTTTTCTGCCGCTTGACCTGAGGGAATTTTGTCGCTGAGATTTTAATTGTTTTTGCTCCAAATCGTTGCTTTCGATTCTACATAATGCAAGAATTTATTAATCTGTTTTCTATCAGAATGCCTTCAATTGTACCGTACAGTATTTGAATGTGTAAATAAAAAATCTGGTAGAAATTTTATGATCAGAAAAAGTAGTGAAATAACCAACTGCGTGCTCAGTTCATTTTGAAGCAACATGCTTTTTTCTATAATTTTGCCATTTAAAGTTATTATTAATTAAAAATAAAATGCATTGAAATAAGATTTTGTTCCAACTCTAAACAGGCCTAATTCTGGTGTTCTTCAAGAACAACAACTTCTACTAAATGGGCCACCACAGACAATAAAAAATAGATACCAACCTAATCTAATTAATAAATAATTAGAAATAATAACTTTACCAAAATTAAACAAATAATCAAAAGAAAAGCAAAAATAAATGGGTCATATTTATTTTTTTAACAATAAAATTTATAGAATAACTATAATTTATTTAATTTTAATATTTAATATGTATAATATATTTAATAATTTTATATGTATAAATTTGATATTTCAGTAAAATTTAATGCGTAATACGAGGGTTATTTGTAAAGTAAGGTCCGTTTTGCAATTAAAACAAAACTACTACACACATTTTCCCAATAAAAGATCTGATTAGTTGGGAACAACTTGACCACCCATTTTACAGTCTGGACCTTGCGTCCAGTGGCTACCACCTGTTCTGGGAGCTAAAGGAGATCATTGGCAGCCTGCATTTCAGCGAAGATGAACAAGTGAAAACTGCGTGATTTTCTTCACCAGCAGCAGCTTCTATGAAGTGATCAACAGAAGTACATTGAGCGCTATGACAAGTGCTTAAATAAACTTGGAAACTATGTGGAAAAATAGTTAAAGATACATAGAATCTGGTAAAGAAAAAATTTTGAAAATATATAGAGTAATTTTATTTTTATTGCAAAACAATACTTTACGAATAACCCTCATATGTATAAGAAATGATCAATAAATAATGAAAATGACAGTGAAAAGTACTGTATGTATCATAATATTTTCAGGCTTGCTTAACCAGCCTAGCGACAAAGTATCACTAGCTATGCTGCTATGTCTTGCGGGTCATTGTTACTATTGCGACCGTTCGCCGACCCATGATAATGCGGGTCAGTTCGTGAAAAGCATGATATCTGACAACCCAGATCACCGACACTATGATAAACAAGGATAAATGTATTCTAAAAAAATAGACATAAAACACAGTACACCAAGGCTGTCTACAAGTGTCCTAAATCCAAGTCATGGAAATTTTCTTTCCATTTTTCATGTTGAAATCTTTATCATATGTTGGGGCATTAATTACAGCACTTATTTATTTTTTACAAATTTAACCAATTAAATACAAGCTGAGAGAGACTGAATTTTTTTTAATATATTAATTTTTCTTAATTTTTAACTTACATAGTGCAAATTATAGTGCAAAGAAAATTTTAAGGAGTTTGGCCATGCACAAGTCAGAGAGTGCTTATAATAAAACAATTAGAACAAAATTTTTAATTAATTACCTCTTTCTAACATCCGAACTGCTTCCATTAAATATGGGACCAGTAATCGGTTAACTATAAATCCAGGGGTATCCTTAAAAACATCAATTAGAACAAGTAAGCATTTATTTTCCACGTGCAATTATCTCTCTTGATGCAATTTGCAAAGTAAAAAAGGGAAAAAAACTATGGAGATGCAAGAAAGGGAAGGCATTTCACTTTGCTTCAAATTTGCATGCAATTTTCATGTTGTTTCAAATGTCTTCAATACATTCAACAAAGAAATTATGTGGGGGTATTTTTTTAACGTTTGTATAAGAATGCATCATTTTAACATTGAAGTTTACGAGGTGGTGTCAAAAATTTCCAGACCAATTCTGCAGTGCACGCAGCAATAGTGAGCCGTAACCAGGTAAGGCCGTGTTCCAAGTGACATTGCTGGGTTTACATCGGTAATTGTTAAATTTATTTATTTATTTTTTATTTTTATTGTAATCCAATACGTCCATCCAGGGCCTATGGCCTGAGGCTGACGAGTTAGGTCCCTGGATGAACCTGGATTAACGACTGTGTATTATGGTCACAGCAGCG
>JAHWFO010051976.1:86913-245179 GCA_023313115.1 Rhysida immarginata | reverse complement strand
CTGGCTTAACTTCAGAGTTGTGTTCAGTGAAAGCCCACCAGGCCACAGCCTCCACCACTTTTTAATCACTTGAATGTGCCAATCTGCAATTATGAGATGGATATTAAGTTGGAACAAAGTCAATATGAAATTTTGCATTAAACTTGGGAAATCAGCCACAGAGATTTTGAAAATGCTTTGTCAGAGCCACAGCTCAATCAAGAGCAAGCTCATCTTCTTTTTCGACATCCCAGAGCCATAATATCAACAGAGATATTTACTGCAATGTTCCGAGGCATTTGAGGAAGAACAATTGGCAAAAGCAACCGGATGTATAGCACGCAAAGAATTGAATTCCCCATGAAAACAATGCACTTTATCACCAAGTATTTCTCGATCACGAGTTGCTCACCAAACTCAACCTGTTATTATTTCCACCTTTGCCCTATATAAGAACTTCCTTTTTCTCAAAGATTAAGATCTAGTTCAAAGGTTTCTGTTTAACATCGTTGCTGACATCCAGCTTGAATCGTAGAAGGTTCCAACTCCCTTACAAAAGATGACTTTGAGTCCGCATTCTAGAAGTGGCAGGAATGCTAGGATCAGTGCATTGCTGCATAAGGTGATTATTTCAAAGGAGGGTGTTTAAAATGGAGGAGATAGTGTTCTAACTTAGGTAAATGAAAATACTTGTGTGGGAAATTTTCGACACCACTTCATACAACTACTTAAAAGGCTGTGACTGTACATCAATTTATGCCAGAATAAAAGTAAAAAAAAAAAAATAATTGCGGCTTGTATATGGGGTAAATATAAGTCATTTCCTCCTTTAATTATAAGCAAATATTGGCAAAATTTATTTTCTTGCATTAAAGATTCTAATGCTTATAAAACTAACATTTAGCAAACTGAAATGCATTTTCCAACCCATTTGTTTTCTTTTACGTCCTAAAATTGCTTTCAGAGAAAGCACCCCATTTGCTATGATTGCAGAAAGCAATCCGCTTTTTCTATTCTATTCAATGGAACTAGCCAAGGCTAGAAGTTTTAACAAAATAATTAATTCAATGGCATATCTTCCATAATTTGTATGCGGCTGCTCAGTAGATAGCACAAAATAAGAATATGCTTAGCTATTGTACACCTCCTATTCAAAATATTAGAATACTCACAGAAGACAACATTTTGATGCACATGCTGGCCCAATGATAACACCTTTCATTAAAATTAAAATTGTACAGTGAAGGAGGTGTCTTGCTATTAGCGTAACAAAAGTAAGATTCAAAACTAGTTCATTTAAATAAGGTAAAAAAAAATAAAAAAAGTAACAATTCAGAAAATTAGAATACGTAATTTATTGGTCCAAAATATTAGAATATCGGGATGGGAAGGGCAGTTGAGCCTTCCATATTTAATTTGGTCAGTTGAAAGTGTGTATGCATAACATGTCTGTCATTGAACAAAACTTGGAAGCTATTTGTCTCACTGCAATGGGTCGTAAAGACGACATTTCAGCTACAACGATGGCCCTACATCAAGCGGTAAAACGCAGAAGGAAATCGCCACACTAGCCAAATGTTCACAGAGCAAAATATTAAGAACTATTCAAGATGACGCAACTGTGGAAGAACACAAGCAATAACTGTGCGAGATGAAAGGTGCCTGAAAAGCATCATCAAGAAAAACCGTTTCAAAAGCATTCGACACATTCATCGACTGTGGGGGGCCTGCATAGAATACATGTATCCAGGTCAACAACGTTGCGGCGAATTCATCAACAGAAGTTTGAATCAAGAGTTCCAAAAACAAAGCCCTCTCTGACGCACAAGCAAAGGAAGGCTCGTATGAAGTGGTGCAGAGAGCTTCTTTTCTGGAGAGATGATGAATGGAACAATGTACTGTTCAGCGATGAATCAGTGTTCTGCACGTGCCAAGGTGACCAAGGTATCCTTGTGTAAAAAACGACGACAGAAGCATTCTACAGAAGGCATCTTAAACATTCTGTTAAATTTGCAGCATGTGTCATGGTATGGGGATGTTTGGCCACTGAAGGAGTAGGACAGTTATGAGTTTTGAAGACCCGCATAACCTCCGAAGTATATCAAGAATTATTGGAGAATTACATGCTCGACTCTGCAGAAGACCTATGTGGTGAGGACTTCATATTCCAACAGGACGATGCATCCTACCACACCTCTAAAGCAACAACGGCATGGCTGCAATAGAGAACCATTACGATGATTTCTTGGCCTGCCAATTCTCCCGACCTCAACCCAATAGAGAACTTATGGGGTGTAATGAAAAAGCGGCTCCAAGTCACATCACCAGGAAATAAAGCTGATCTTATCTGTTGTTTGCGACGTGTGGAATTCTTTCAACAGGTTGGGCTATGTGAAGCTTGTTGGCAAAATGAGAAACAGATTACAGGCTCTAATCAAAGCACGAGGGGATGCTACCAAATATTGAATGTTTCAAGAATGCCAGTTGGCGGTAATGAATGTTTCTTTGTTAGTTTGTTCACGTATTCGTATTCTAATATTTTGAACCCATAAATTACGTATTTTAATTTTCTGAATTGTCAGTTTACTTTTTTTACCTTATTTAAATGAACTAGTTTTGAACCTTACTTTTGTTACGGCAATAGCAAGATATCTCCTTCATTGTGCAATTTTAATTTTAATGAAACGAGTTATCATTGGACCAGATTGTTGTCTTCTGGAAGTATTCTAATATTTTGAATAGGAGATGTACATCACTTATCCATAACAGAAAAAGCAAGCCCCATTTAAATTAACTCCCTTGATTCATGAAAATCATCTACTAAGCATTGCATCATGTTCAGACCAATGTCACTTTCTGTATCAGATTAATAATATTTCAGCACTACGTCTTAAGCTGGATTGCTTGCTTACTTACTTTACAAGACACCGGATGCTTTTGTAGAGCTTTAGAAAATTCCATCAACGAATTAAATGTCTCTTTGCTAGTTTCTGGAATTCGGACAACCTACATAAATTCACAGAAAAGTAAAAAATTGACTTATTCATCAAATACCCTGAAGAGAAATGCATAATCTTAAGTGCTTGTTACCTCAACTAGCTTCATAATCGGAACAGGATTAAAAAAATGAAGTCCCCCAAATCTATCTTGTCTTTTTGTGGCTTCTGCAATTTCAACAATTGGAATAGATGATGTGTTGCTGACAAAAACTGCAGTCCTGCAAATTAGTGATTATTGAAATTATAAAAGATGCATTAGAGTTCATGTACTAATATCAGCTGACCATTTGGGAAAAGGTGACTCCGTACCTTGTTTAATCTACCTGGGCATGCTTTCAACAACACTGTGATACAGAGCCACAGGTTTTTGTGCCCGTTTCTCTTTCAAATGGAAAGGAAGTTCAGTGGTCGATGTCAGACATATCTTCCTGGCCATCAAATGACACTCCAATTCATCCTATAAATGTTTGACAAGGTTCAGAGTAGAGCTCTATGGGTCAAGGGAGATGTTGTATAATCTCACTGACAGACATGGGAGATATTGCACAGTCTACTATGCATTGCATCATATTCAGACCACTCCCATTTCTTTACCAGATTAATAAAGAACCAGGTAGTAACTAGAATAGCTGCTCAAAATGTTCATTGGTATCATGGAGGATGCTAGAAGCAAACATGGCAATCAAAGTGATCCCAAAGTGTGTGATGGATTTATAGCTGGGGAATTAGCAGTCAAGGAAATACATGGAAGTCTTGTTTGTGCCCCTCAAACCATTCCCGGTTAATTCTGGCCAAATGACATGTAGAATTATCATGCTGAAATATCTCATCCGACAGTCAACAATGGGTGTACTTGATCCACAACAAAAAATAAATAACCAAACTGAGTGAGAGTGTCTTTCAGGGAATCTTACCCAAACAATGCCAAGTAAACATACCCCAGACCATAGCACTGCCAGTACCACCTTGTGTTCTTCCAACAATAGTTGCAGAATGATTCTTTTCGAAGATTTCTTGCCAAATACAACTACGTCCATCCACTTGATGGAGCAAAAACTGACAATCACTCCTGTACTGCAATGCAAATTGTAGCTTTTTCTTGTTAATGCAACTTTGTCGGCATGGATGCAGTGATCCATCTGCTTCAAACCCATACATAAATAGGTTTTGCTGTATGTAGTCAAGCATCCTGGACCAATAAAAAGCTTGACAAAAAGTCAAAAGTTAATTAAAGAGACTACCTGTCCCCATTTTTATTGCACAATTCAATGACAGCATGGCCCCCCCCCCCCAAAATGTATATCCATGATCTAGGATTAAGTACCGTAATTTTCGGGAGTAACGCCGCGGCGTTTCTGTTTTTAAAAGTTAAAAATTCGGCGTGTGCGGCGTATCAGCCACCGCGGCCCTACTGCCGGAGATTTTACAAAAAAAACGATCAACGATTAAAAATTCACTCCGATATCGATCGAGCGTGATCGTTCATCGACAGCGGGTGATTCACTCGATAATAAAGCACTCTTATTATCGACGAATTTATAGTATCGATGGTTTCCATCGACGATTTCATCGAATCGTTCTAGAAACATCGATGTATTTGAACATCGATGTTTTCCGCAAATCGCGCAGTGTAATCAGTCATCAACAGGAAATAAATTATTTTAAATAATCCACGCTTTTAGTGTGGCTTTTTGCCCAGAGAGGCCACTTGGCTAATGATCAACTGGTCTAATTTTCGCGTTCGTCAATAGAGGGCAACCAATCAGAATGATCGACGCCCACTAGAGGTCAACCAATCAGAATAATCGACGCCCGCTAGAGGTCAACCAATCAGAATAATGGACGCCTGCTAGAGGTCAACCAATCAGAATAATCGACGCCCGCTAGAGGTCAACCAATCAGAATAATGGACGCCTGCTAGAGGTCAACCAATCAGAATAATCGACGCCCGCTAGTATGACACCTGTTGCGATATATAAGGGGTCGCTTTTGGTTTCATGGCAATCAGTATTTGGTTTCAATTCCGACGAGCATAATCTCCCAGTATTTCTCTCTCCAACGACTTTTGACTTTCGACTGTTTATCTTTATTTCATTCCAATTCGGAAACTTCGGATTTTGAAGGATTCGACTAATAAAATATATCTTATAAATATTGAATTTTGGTTTCTTTATTGAATCTCTTATAAAACGCGAATATACAAAACGGACCTTGTGTGATGGGAGGGGGGGGGGGGGTGCGGCGTATCGGCCGCCGCGGCGCTACTCCCGGAGATTTAACATTTTTGTTAAATTTTGGCGTGTGCGGCGTATCAGCCGCCGCGGCGTTACTCCCGAAAATTACGGTAATTTCTTTTGTATTATGTTTCATTCTCTTGTTCAAATGGGGTCAATCCATACCAAATCATCCAGTTTAAAACAATTTTGCACCTGTAAGTCTTGGATTTTGGTATTTTTTGGTTATTTGTTCCATGAATTAATGTAAAGAAAAATACAAAATTTTAGATTTTTCGGACTTACGGTTTTTGAGTTATAAATTTTTAAAGTTTTAAAAAAAGCCGAAAAACGATGTGTTTTTGAAATATTTATTTGGCTATTTCTCAAAAACTATTGGAGCTAGAAAGCTGGAACTGGTGTCATCTTTTTCAGTTTTTAATGCTCTTTCTTTTGATACAACGTGACCATATTCTTAAAATACAATATTTCTCCAAAAAAAACTGAAAATTCTTTTTTGAATTTAGAAAAAAACCCCTTTTGATTTTTATTAAAAAATTATATGTTATTCTAATGTGCTGGCTCAAGGTGTGCCAAATTTCAAAGCAGAGAAACAATGGGTTTATAAGATAAAAAATTTTGACCAACAACAGGTACACTAAAAACACTGTCAAGATCTGCCAATATTAGAATATACAAGTATAAAGAATAATAATAAAGTATCTTAAAAATATATAACATGTGATTTTGCAGAAAATTATTCTTTTATATATAGAATGAAGTACAATCGTATCACTGGAACAACACCCAAGCCACCGTTCATCCTTTTGTGGTATATTTGACAAAAGATGACAAAGACAAGTTAAAACTTCTAAATTAAGTGTTTATCTCAGAGTGCCTTTTCACGATACAGTTGCATTCAACCTGTTTCAGACCATCTTGATCGACGAGCTTAAAAATTTTTAATCTAACTAAAATTGTTCTCTGACAGCTGTGCAGCCCAATATAAAATTGTAAGAACTTTCTAAATGTGTGCCTTCACCAGAAAGATTTTGGGATAAATGCTGAGTAGCATTTCTTTGCCACCTCTCATGGCAAGAGTTTAGCTAGCAAAGCTAGTTTACAGCGCTCTTATGAACAGCAAATCATGACTCCTAAACAACTTTAAGAATTTGCAAAGACAAACATTCCTGGAATTCAATTCAAGTATTTCACTTCTGAGCAATGCAGTGAAAATGAAAGAAAACTGAAAACAACATTTGATGAAGCACAAACTGTAAAAAGAACACGTAAAATCTATGCAATAATTCCTGTATCTGAGACAAAAATGGACACTAAACTGTGCTCTCTAAGTTTTGAGAAAATAACAGAACAACCTGTAATATCAAGTGCAGGTATTACAGAGGACCTGACAAATATTGAATAGGTTTCGTTACTGTGGAGTACAACAAAAGCTGTGATTGGCTTGCATCCTAGCAAAAAAATGAATCACATGAAACAAAAGGACCTGCAGCATCGTTCTACTATCCACAGCCAAAACCTGACATTTTGGTTGTAGAAACGGAGACTCTTCTCAAAAAGGTTGACCCAAGGACTGCGACTGGGAGGACATATACACTAACCAGTCAAGAAATGACTGAATCAACAATCATTTTACAAAAGAAAATATAAAAAAAATTAAAAATAAGAGACACTTAAACTGCCATTTGTAAATATTTGAGTTTTTGTACTTCTTTGAATAAACTTACGCGGCATTTTTAGTGTACCTGTTGTTGGTCAAAATTTTTTATCTCATAAACCCATTGTTTCTCCACTTTGAAATTTGGCCCACCTTGAGCCAGCAGGTTAGAATAACATATAATTTTTTAATAAAAATCAAAAGGGGTGTTTTTTCTAAATTCAAAAAAGAATGTTTAGTTTTTTTGTTTTTTTAGAAAAATATCGGATTTTAAGAATATGGTCATGTTGTATATCAAAAGCAAGAGCATTAAAAACTGAAAATAATGACACCTGTTCCAGCTTTCTAGCTCCAATACTTTTTGAGAAATAGTCATAACTATCTCAAAAACACGTTTATCGACTTTTTTTAAAACTTTAAAAATTTATAACTCAAAAACCGTAAGTCTGAAAAAATCTAAAATTTTGTATTTTTCTTTACATCAATGCATGTAACAAATAACCAAAAAATTATCAAATCCAAGACCTACTGGCTTAGATGCCTGGTTGATTTGGTATGGAATGATCCAATGTCAATAAGTTTGCCTCACAAATGTTGCTTTTCAGAATTATCACTCTTATCGTTTGAAGACAACATAATTCTAACCCAATTCAATATGTTATTGGAAATCGTTCATCCATCTTTGAGTAAAAGAGAATGTACATTTGGTAAAATTTTATAATCAAGACGATCTGATTCAATTTAATACACCAGGTTGCACTTGTTAAAAGCAAACTTGCAACGATGGTCAAAAATTCTTCTTAAATAAGCATGAACGTTTGAATTGATTAACATTTTTAAGAATAAATGACAAGCTGGAAATAAAGTTCTGAAAGATTCAGTTTACGAGATTTAATAAAATAAGGATAAAAAATCTCTAAAAAAAACTACCGGTATTTTATTTTTATAATTTATCTTTAAAAAAATGAAATTATGCAATTAAGATGAAAAAAATAAAGATCAAATGATCATTGCAAGGCAATGTTTAAGGAAATTTACAAACAAAGAAAATTTATGCTCTACATACTTAGGTGCTGCTTTGTCCAGACTTTGAAATAATTTCTTTTTAATATCGATATTTTCTACAATGGCTTCTATCACAACATCGGCATTTAGAACGGCTCGTTCAGGACTTGTATTAGGTACAAGACGAGATAATGTGTCGGCTACAAATTGCTGCTCTGCCTAATATTTTAAAGGAATCATTTCATTTCAATGCTATGAGTATGGCTTGACTATTTCTAAAAAAATATTTGCAGGAATGTTAGTTAAAAATTATTACGTTTGCGTCATTTGGAAACTGCTTTTTTGCTACTCGCTGAACACTCGTTTTAATGGATGCTTGTGCCTTTTTTAATATGTCTTCAGAGAGATCAACTAATACCACTTGATGACCAGTTTGAGCAGCAACCTATAATAATAATAATTTAAAACTACATAAGAGATAAAGCAATATTGTAGCCTCTCCTCCCATTTCGTTTAATAACAAGAAATTAAGCCTCCCGAGGAAGGTATAGGAAAGTAGTGGAAGCCCTGAGTTCATCTATTTTTTTTATTCCTTCATCAGCACTTTTTAACCCCCCATTTTTTTACTCAAAAATTGATTTTCTCGAACCTTGTATTTAGAAAATATAAAAGAATACCATCTTCTTTCCGTTCTCATCATTTTCGATCGAATGATATATCACACCCTATATGTTGCCTAAATTTCTTAAGACCAAGTGATTGCCACCCCCACAACTCTGACCCTATTGGGACAATTTTGCCCAAACTTTACAGTAATGTTGATCTTGCTTATAGCTATCTGCATACAGAATTTCACTCTACGCGTAAACTTTTGCTCCCCTCTAATTTCCGCCCCCAGTGGGCCAATCAAAACCAAACTAAATAGTGAAGGTGCACATGCCCATAGTAAGCTACATTCCAAATTTCAACCTTCTATCTCAAAAAATGCAGAACTTATGAAGGGAACGGATGAACGGATGGACAGACAGACGGACATCACTTGGACAGAGTTTATGTGGCAGGCTGCAATAATGTTCATTTATTTTATTAATTATTATTTATAATTATTTTTTATTTATGTCAATTTTTATTTATTTTATTTTGCTGGAGCTACTACAGAGCATAGATTGAGAAATATAACTCTGATTGGTTTGGCTTATTTGGTATTAACGTCCTTTTCAACTGCTATGGCCATTTCAGGATGGCATTATAGGGGCCTTTTGGACCACCCATTCTTTGGTTAAAAAAAATGTTCAGTGTTATCATCACCTACCACTCTATGAAATGTGTGCACAGAGTTTAAAAATTCCCTTTATAAAATTGGGAGACAATAATAGGAGATATATAAGGGGTGGACCCAAAAATAACCGGATTGAAAGCGTGCAGCCGTTTCTAGGTATAGTAGAGAATTCTCCCGCTAGGTGGCTCTAATAGAGACCTTCCCAAATCAGTTGTCCAAGCAGTGTCTGCGTAGGAGGTTAATGTCTGATCGTAGAGTTGTTGTTCTTAACTGTTCTCGTTTGCAGCCTGCGAAATCATTATGGTAGATTTAAAGGAACAAAGATTGTGTTTGAAATTTTGCTTCCTGCTTGAAAAATCTACCAAATGCTTTGTCAGGCATTCAAGAAGGATGCTATGAGCCGTACACAAGTTTTTGAGTGGTTTCAACGCTTTCAACGTGTTGAGATGAATGTTGAAGATCTTGCTTGTTCTGGATATCCAACATCTCGAAACGACGAAAGCATTGAAAAAATTCGCCAAAAAATCAATGAGGATCGTCGTTTCAATATTTTCATTGTCATGGCAAAAGAACAACTAAAATGTTATATAAAGCCGAAATAAATTAAATTTGTGGGAAGGATCTTGAGTTGCTCGTGGGAACTAAAAGGAAAATATAGATAGAAATATCAGGTAATTCTGGAATTTTATCGAGCAACATGCGAGCAATGGTGAATCAATACCTTTGGGAGCATTCATAAACCATCTGGTCACTTTCTTCACCCATTCCCTTTCTGTGGTCATCATTGTATTAGAGTAAGTGGTCTATTTGAATCTCCCCCATCAAAAATTACGTGATTAGAGAAATCAGACCACTCCCCAAAAAAAGATATTGAAATGCAGAATTTTGAATGATTTTGAAATTAATTTGATCACCTGGTCCTTATTTGACCCCCTCCCTCCCTTTGGTGGTCATATATGGACAAATCCTGACCCCCCCTCCCCCCCCAAAAAAATTGACCAGGTGGTTTATAAAAGTTCCTTTTACTATGCGACGATCAGCCAACAAGTTCATGAAAGCAGTGCTCCTAGTGATAATTAATATCAAAAATGATTACACGAAAACCGGCTAGTGAACGGGCCTTTAATATCTAGGGGCTATGCTCAGGGCTATTGTTCCTCACCCTCCATATTCGCCAGGCCTAGTCCCGTGTGACTTTTTTCTATTCCCGAGAATGGCCGTGTTCGGAGAACAGCCGCTTTTTCCACTCTTTCCACTTTGTCATTCCAGAAACCACCACCAGTGAATTCACGGCGTTCAAGATTGCATGGAGAATTCACTTTTTCCCTCGTTTTTCTTTCCACTTTTCTCTCTCGCTCAAAGCTAATGGAAAAAGTGAAGATGATGTTGGATGGCGATGACCAATCAAATTTAGAGTAAAACTAAAACCAGAGTGAGTTGTAATAAAATTTGCAAATATACGGTAAAATGTCTCACAAAGTAAATTATTAAAATATACACTTTATTTAGATTAGATAAAAGAAATGAACATAGGCTGTTTTATGAACAAGATACGCTCATAATTTATCTTCATTTTGCTAAATTAATTTTTTTTTCCATTTAGCTTTGCACGATTAGTGTTTCAGTATTCCACCTTTTTTATTTAATTTTTTTTATTTCTCATTATCCGTTTGAAACGAATTTTCAATGAAAAAATTTTCTTTGCACTCCTAGACACAGCAGAGTATTTTCTTCTTCCTCATGTCCCACATTTGCTCATTTAACTTACAATTCATATGATTTTGAGAAAATAATATTCCAAAAGAAGCGATTAGCGAGCTCACATTCTCCATATTGCAGACCTGCCAACTCACCTGGATTCACCGGGTGTCACCCGGATTTTGACAATCTCACCCGATCACCTGGAGGATTGTAAAAATCTCCCGGGTGCTCTCTTAAAAGAACCCCTAAAATTTTCCTTTCTTTCCTCGTGATGCACCAGCAACTTCGTCAACAATTTTTTTTTTGGAACACTATCTAGTCTTCTTGCAGTTAAATTTGCTTATCCAGAAAGATAAGTACTATGCTACAAGTGTAAACCTTCAAAAGAAGTACTATAAAAAAGGCAAAAAAGCTACAAGACAGTACAAGGAGACAAATTAGGGAAACTTCAAATTTATATAAGCATAATTTCAAGATAAAAGATATTTTATAATTTAACCAGTGTTGGTTTCATTAGTTCATGTACGGTTTATCGTTCTCCCTTAATTATTTTGACTAGTGTATAGTGTATAATATATAATTGTACTTGTGGCATCTAATGTTAAATTATGTCCAAAAGTAAAATTTAAGTGCACAATTTTTGTAACAATTAAATATGTTATCGATGCGTATATTTTACCCTACTAAATTTACTATCACCCGGTTTTCCTCCAGAAATAGTTGGCAGGTCTGATATTGGATTAGTGGTCGAATCACCGAGAATTCACTGAGGCGTTCGAGATGTAAGTGAATTCTCGAATTCTCTCATGTTTCACAGAGAATTCTCCGATTCTCGAGAAATTCACCAGTGGCTGTTCTCCGAATGCACCAATGAAAAAAAATCTAAAAGGGAAGAGTTTCAATGAAGCTTCGCAGTGGGCACTGGATGATATCAAAGTTGAAGAGTTCCAAAGATGCTTCAAACAGTGGTAAAGAAAACTGGACAAGTGCATCGAGTCTAATGGAGAGTACTTTGAAGGAGACTGAAAGTATTTTGCAAAAAAAATTAATAAATTAACTTTTCAGAGCATAAGTCCGGTTATTTTTGGGTCCCCCTCGTATTTAGCAGATTGCATAAAAAAAAAAATAATCATAATGTACGAGGGCATATTGAAAAGTAATGCCTCCATGGCTGTAACTTTTTTTATTTTTTAACCGATTTTCAAAATTCTTTTTGTATCTCATACTTACATTTGTCCTCTATGTAATGCACTATTCACTTTCGACATAGTCCCCATTCCTTTCCACGCGTTACGCCAACGCGTGGACTAGTCGGGTGAACCCGTCAGAGAGGAATTCCGGGGTTGTCATCGACACGAGGATTGAATGGCAGCTTTGAATCCTCTTTTGCAGCACGATAACCCCCGTCTGCACACGATCACCACACATCAGAGGGGGTTGAAGCTCCTACAGTTCAAAGATGAAAAACTGCAGTACAAAAATGAAAGACTTTGCACCTTGCGACTTTCACCACTTCCCAAAGAGAAAAGAGCACCTTAAGGTGCATGAATTGCGTTCTGACGACGAGGTGAAACCTGCCATTCGGTCCTGGTGTCGTCGACAACCCCGGAATTCGTCTCCGACGGGTTCACCCGACTAGTCACGCGTTGGCTCAATGTGTGGAAAGGAATGGGGACTATGTCGAAAAGTGGATAGTGCATTACATAGAGGACAAATGTAAGTATCAGATATAAGAAGAATTTTGAAAATCGGTTAAAAAATAAAAAAGTTACAGCCATGGAGGCATTACTTTTCAATATGCCCTCGTAGTTATAAAAGGTGGGAATCTCTTGGTGCCTTGCAGGTTCATCTTGACAAACTATTCATATTTAGGCATGATTTTACGGTTTTCCCTTCACCGGAAGCCAGACACGTCTGAGCGATTATCTGTATGATGTACGGTGACGCCATCTGTGGAGAAGATTCTAAAAGTGGGCGACTTGTTTTGAAGGGGATTGAGAAAAACAGGGGCTTGATTTTTTGGGGGGGTTCATTCTTATGTTGGTTAGGCTAACTGAGGTTGGGTTAACTTAGGATGGTCCATAAAATGAGCTCCCAGAACTTTCTGGGAGCCATTTCTTGGCCAATAAAAATATTTAGTCCGAGTGCTGTTGGCACCCCCCTGCATGTGGATTCCGACATTACAGGGCGTGTTTTGGCGGTCTCTTCCCGTCGTGCGTTAGCTGTTGCCATAGCAACCACACAATTGGCAGATCGCGGTCGTTTCGAACTATTTGTGGATTTCAGATTTTCTTTTTTCTGCTTTCTGGATAATTAGCCATTATCGAAAGGAACCATGTCTTAAAGGTAAGCCAGCATTTTTTTGAGCGTTCTGGTGTTGGGTTAGGTTAACTGAGGTTGGGTTAATTTAGGTTTAGCCATAAAATGAGATCCCGTAACTTTCTGGCAGCCATTTCTGTGACCACTAAAAAATACGGATCATTAGCCTCCTGTAACCGGCCGAGGGGAAATCAACTGCCCCCTGTAACCAAATAGGTTGGGGTATATATCAATTACTTACCCCCGGAGGGGGACGTCGTAGACAGAACGCCGGAGGCGTTCGAGTAACGGAAAACAGTGACCAATGAGCCTCATTGAATGAGGCCCGCAGGGCCGATGTGAGGCGCGAAGCGCCGAGAGTGGTAAAAGTTTGTTAAATTTAAAGGTAGTTTTTTCCACAGATTAAGGAGAAAACATTAAAAATTTGTTTTTCTCCTTAAATCTGTGGTTTTTTCCTTAGATAACCTCTCTCACTGGAACTACTTTTGGATTTGGTCACGTTTGTTCAATTCAGTTGTAAAAGCAGACAGCAGAAAAGCCAACAATAGGCGGCGCCAGCATACGGCAAGATAATCGCTTAGATGTTTCTGGCTTCCGGTGAAGGGAAGATGGTAAAGTTTCCCCCATATTTATAATGAGGATCAATAAGACTCTCACAGCTATTTTTGAGTTGTATCTGATGAAAGTTATAATTATAATTTCAAATATGTCCTTTCAAAATTAAAAAAAAAAAAAAGTCATTTATTTTTCTGCAATTAAAAAACATTTACATAATCTTTTGGCTCCGATCCCATTTTCTGGTACGACCGAATCGAATTACACAGAAGACAAATGATGGTTTAAGAAATTAACATTTAAACAGATAATGAAACAATCCAAACCCAAACTGATAACAAAATCTGAGGATTTAATATAATGATGATGGAGCATTAAAATGTAAATACGTAGTCCACCTCCGACGAAATTTTAATCAAAATAATTCAAAACCGAATGGACTTTCAACATGGTTCTCACAGTTTTGGCATCAATCTTATAAAATTCAACAAACTATGATCGTGTTCGCTATGTTCATTTTCAGAATTGAATGATTTAAAAATGTCAACGTCAAAAAAGACATTAAAGAAAAAGAAGAAGAAAAAAAAGTTAGCTCCCATCAAGTGCACAATCATCATCACGCTGTCCCACAAGTTGGAAACGCTCATAAACCGATCGCTCGCTCTCTTAACAAACAGAAAAACTGATTGACTTCACGCATCATTAAGTCAACACAGCTTGCAAATGAGAAAGGGGAGAAGAGGCATGACGACAAACAAATCCAGGTCCCTTAAAGCCAGTTTAAGAAGAGAGATGAAGAGTGAGACTTAATTAAACAATACGAAATGCCAATAGGAAAGTGTGGGTTCTCGAACGCAACCCGGTTCATTGCTTATGAACTTTGAACTCACCTGTGCAATACCGCTCCCCATCAATCCACTGCCAATAACAACAACGTTTTTAACAGCAGCTTGAGTTAAAGATGATGTGGCGAAGCCACGTATAGGTAATTTACCGATAAATGCCATCGTAAACTTCAAATTTTATGAGCGATTAAAACCGAGCTTCTGCTCGTCTATTATTTCTGCAATTCCCGTAACAAACGCCGGTTACCGCTAACAGATGGCCACGTTAGAGCGGTGGGGCTTCTACAAAATGCGATCGGGGAAAGACAACAAACGGAAGCTACACGTTTATTCAATAACGCACATTCAATAAACTCAGTATTCACATACGTCCGTTAATACCAGAATCTTTATAGTATTAGAAATTTATCTTTGAAATTTTGAATATAGTTTAAAATCTATGAAGCGAAGTTTAAATCGTTAAAAATTAATTTTCGTGCACACTTAAACCACCTTTTGAAGTAACCCATTCAACAACAATAGGCTTATCCGATCGATACATGTGGGTTTTCACAAATAAGTATTTTAAAGTTTCTAAAAAAGTACATTACTTTAATTGAAATTGAAAACAAAACAAAAAAAAAAAAAAGAATTGATGAAATTGGTTACCTTTCTCGTCAAAGATGTTTTACGAGAAAATAAAACCGTGCGATAAAAAAAAAAAGAAATAACCAAATCAGAAGACGAAATTCCTCCCGGCAAATTGTAATGGATTGCACTGTTTGCACCTAACGCAACTTCGGTTCGATCCCACCCTAATCATACTCCACAAAGAGGATCATTTTCCATTCTTTGGGATCTACAAGAAGAATCACCTAACCTATCACGAATGTTCTTTCAATTTCACAATGTACACTTGAGAGCAAATTACGTATTTAATATTTGAGATGCTGGTTGTTTTAGGGCTTTTCGTTTTTAATGCTTTAATTTGTGTTGTATTTAACATTTCCAGGATTTGGATGCCAAAAATTTGAAAGAGCAAAATGGTCAATGTTATGAAAGGCATTCTCGTGGAATGGTAAGTGTGGGTTTCTTAATAGACTTTAGAGTGAATATGGATTTTAAATTAACATTTTCATACCCATTATTCTTTGGAGGGGTGGACGGTTATTTATTTATTTATACATGTACTGTAGATTAATACACTTTATCTGCAAAGATTTTACAGGACAACTGACACCAAAATTGAAAAGTATCAAAAAGTTGTAATTTTACGTTGGCAAATTGTTAAGTAGACTCCATAAATTCGAAATCTGAATTTGGTTTTATAATTTTTTTTAAATTTTTTATTAAAATTGTAACTTTTCTACAACCGAAGTCGTTTATACCAGGTGACAAAAATTTCTGTGACACTGCCTGTGCTCTGACGTCTTATTTGCCAAACACACTGATAGGCTCATAGGCTTTCATAGTAACTTTCATCCATTCATCTAGTGATTTCATTGAAGCTCAATCAAAAAACTAACTAATTATAATGGTTTATTGTTGTGTGTACGGTTGCCAATGTTCTTCAGTCGGCAAAGATAAGTTTTTTTTATTTCCAAAAGATGTTGTTTTAAAAAAGCAGTGTTGATGAACATCAATCGGAAAAATTTCACCCTGTCGGTTCACAGTAGGCTCTGTCATAAGCATTTCGCAGACGACTGCTTTAACATAAAGCTATCAATAGCAGAATCGATTGGTTTTACACCATGTAGAGCACTGTTGAATGCGAATGCAGTCCTGACTGTTTTCTCATAAAACTTCTGAAACGGAAAGGACGTTGTTAAGTACAAAAGAGAATATTACTTTTTTTAAAATATTTACCATAAATCAGGATTTTGTACTTCAGCATCAGCAGAATCGAGATCAGAACCAGCTTCATGATCACTACTATCGTTATCGATGGATGATTCTTCGCTATCGTAAAAGCAATGCTTCTTTCTTGTCTCCTCTTTCTGGCTATTTGCTTCTTGTCTTGTTGAAAGAGGATCACATTCATATGGATTTAGATTACCGTAAATGTTACAAAGTTATTAATTATTTCCGAAAGATCATCCATTTTATTATTGATGAAAAATAGGAAAGAAAATTCCCTAGCCTGGATTCGAACCAGGAACCTTTGGCTCAGACCACCAATGCACTAACCAATTGCGCCATTGGGGAGATGAAAGCTTGACATAATCATTTTATTATTGTGAGATGTACGTGAAGTCAACCCCTTGCCTTTATGACTGTATGAGATCTAACAGATGTTTGACGCTAACGACCGTCAAGAACTAAAAAAAAAATTTGCATTGCATATGCTTGAATTTGAGCATTGCAGGGAAGCTGCATATCATCATATCCGTATTAACTTTCTAATTTCAATTGTTATACATTGTTAATTTTACTTTGCAAAAATGTATAACAATTGACATTGGAAATTTCATTAGACATGACCAGTCAAGCTTTTGTTGAACAGTGTATAGATCTAATATTATTTGATCGTATCTAGCTAATGAAAAATGGCTTCTAGCAGAAAATTGCTGCATGCGCTTTTTTTTTTTCTTTTTTTTTTAATGAGAACTTTTTATTCAAATTGCCATTCGTCTTGCTAATCAGGTAAAATCCAGAACCGCCTCGGTAGGGGACAAGGCCAGTCAGGTTTCATTAGTAAGAGCAAAGGAGATCCTGGTCTTCGTTTCACACTTAACGTTGAAGACGAATTGGAAGTGGTTACTCAGAAATGTGAACACTGAATGATAGAATATTCATCGTCTCTCGGTGAAAACGTTTATTCACGGTCTCCAATCCTAGATGCATTATAAATGAATTTTTTTTTTTTTTTTTTTTAATAATTTTAAGCCTAAAATATATACTCACATGCCAAAAGCATGGGATAGCACCTATTAACATGTGGGACCTCCTCTAACCCGACAAAGTGCCACAGTGCGTCATTTCGGTGGAAGACATCTGAAGACATTGCCAACCATTCCGACTGGAGAGCTTCCCACAATTGCCCATTACGGAGCCACCACCGGCTTGCACAGTGCATGGCCTTCATGAGGTCTGCGCCACACTTGAATCAGCTGGAATCGAGACTCATCAGACCAGGTCACACGTTTCCAGTTGTCAAGTTCATATTTATACTGTTTGCACATGATACTACTGCCACTTGAAAAATAGTCCACTGCTATACCATGACTTTTGGCATGTAAGTGTATGGTGATCAAGTTAACAATTATATATTAATTTTAAACATTTTTTTTTTCTTTCTTTGTTTTCAGTGATGCTGGGATAAAGCAATTTCTTCTTCATTTGGATGAAACTAATGCTCTAGGGAAGAAATTTATTATTCAGGATTTGGATGAAACTCACGTGTTTATTTCAGCCGATATTCTAGACATTCTGCAAGCTCGAATCGATGATTTGATGGATCAGATTTCTTTCCCACTTTCCGAGAAGGGACAGTAAATAGTTGTACTGCGATATAAGTTTAAAAATGTCTGATAAGCGAGAATCTGGACGGTTGAAAGATGGAAATCAAAGAAGGGTTTTGGATAAAGCCGCGAGGAAACGCAGACAGCGTAAAGCCTTGGAAGCTCTCGAACAAGATAATTTCCACGACGATCCTCATGCTAATTTAGTGATGCACAAGAAGGCTCCAAAGTTTGACGAATCTTTAGATCGTGCCAAAAGAAAAAAGAAAAGCGACCACTTTAAGCAACGTTTCCGTAAAACTTTTTCTACCCTCATCGAAGAAGAACAGATGAGCGGCCGTGAATCACCGACTTACATAACTGCAGCTGCTCCACCATCTAAATTCCCCGACAGAAAATTTTGCTCTGTATGCGGGTTTCCTTGCAACTATACTTGCGTTCCTTGTGGATCTAGTTTTTGTAGCGTGAAGTGTTTGGGCACTCATCAAGATACTCGCTGCTTAAAATGGACAGCATAAAAATGTTTACTTTTATTATTGTACTGAATGGGAATGGACGTGCTTATGACAAGGACTTTATTTTTAGCTGAACCATGTGGCAGCTGTTAGCCCCAGGAAATATTACATTATATTGGTATTCCGAAATTCTCGTTAAGAAAGCGATTTTGTTCTTAATGAAGCGTTTGTCAATAGTGATCTGTTAATTGCTATCATTAAAATAACTTGTAACCTTTTGATGTCTCTCTTGTGTGCGTGTGTTTTTTAAAGCCTATTGAGGCAGGGTATAGTTATGATAAAGCATTCACTTGACTTCATTTATGCCAAAACTCTGCACAGGGTGTCCAAAAAGTCCTGCTCGTAGGCAAAACCACAGTATTTCTTTAATGTATCTTCCGTCGAATTTCAGCTTGTTTAACATCTTGGGCCATAATGATTGTCTATGGCATGGCATTCATCCTCAATCCTGGTGCGTACGTGAGCCACATTTTGAATCTCCACACTCAACACCCGTGGCTTCAGATACTCCCAGAATGAAAAGCCCATTAAATTCAAATTTGGCGACAGCGGACTCCATTCAAGTTCCTCTGCAACCAGTCCAGTTTTCAGGAAAGGTTTCATCCAGCCAAATAAAGCAAAACTACAACTATTAAACTCGCCTTTGGTGCAGGACTTTTTGGAGACCCTGTAGAATTGAAATATGCATTACAAATTTCTAAAAAGTAATAGTAATATGCACATTTGATCATAAAAATTCTCGCATTTACTCAAGGGGATCTATCAGAAACATTAGTCAGTAACTTCATTTCTTTTTTGCAATAAACAGTGTTGCTTACATTACTTTAACTTATTCAAAGAAATTTGAGTTGCATGGGATGTTGCAATTTAAAAAAAAGTGCCACTAAAAATATTAACATTAAAAATGGAAGGGAACATTTCAAGGTTTTAAACAGACAGCATAAAATATTCAAAACAGGGTCCACGTGTATCCAGCTTAAATGTTTTCTCTACCAACTGGACAAGCAAGGCTGTCTCTGAGCGTTCTAAAGACTATGAAGTAGTCAACATGAAGGTGCAATGATAGGGCAGGACCCAGCTGATGCCAGCTTGCAGATTGGGAATTCCTCCATTCCAAACCATCAAAGCAGGTGAACACCACCATGGTCCCTTTTCGAATCCAGATTGTGGAATTTTTCCTTGTTTTTCATTTTAATAATGCTCCTATATAGGTAAAGGTAACTCCAGTTCTTACTTTCCTAAAGTACCACATTTTGAGTCTAGTATCCTGGGCTAAAAGGATGCAACTGCAGTTATCTCGAGATTTGACACAAGGTTGTTTTATATACAGGGTGGACCAAAAAAAACAACTCTCCACTGAAAATTTCTAAGTCGCAGGACAATAGGTTTATTCAACAGTTATTTGTCTTTGAGTAGTCCTTTGGTTTAGTATCATCGCGAGATCAAGATGAATAAATGGAGTCTGAATAACGATACGGATACAATTTTTATTTTGCTGACGTGTTTCAGTTTGCACTATTGTCAAGGCTTGGCTAGATTGTAACAAGTAAAATTATCGTTGACAGTTCTTTATATAGCTTACAGGAGAGTGTTTTCCACCAGTCAGGGTTAGAAACGAAGTTCCCATTCCCTGGCTGGTGGATTACATAATTGATCATTGGTGATTATTAGGCGGACCTATTAGAAGGCTCATTTCCGGTTGGTGTCTTCGAGCTTGCAAGGCAGTTTTCATTTCCGGTTGTTATGGGGGATGTCTATTAAGAAATCGATTAACGCGTCCCTTTCAAACGAAGTTTGGTTATTCAGCAAATTTTCTTGTTCTTTCCTTCTGTATTTCCTTATCTCCATTTCTTCATGTATTGATATTCATCCATTCACAGCACACCTACTGTTGAATAAACCTATTGTCCTGGGACTTTTCAGTGGCGAGTTTTTTTTGGCCCACCCTGTACAGTATCTCCCCAAATATAAGATGAATTTTCGAGACAGAAATGAAGTTCTAAAACTAAAAAAAAACAAGACTTACAAAAAATACTGGATTTAAAATTTGTTTCCAAGTACAATTTCAAATGATTGCATTGATTCCTGTATTTATCGTTACCAATATACAGGGCGTCCCATTTAAGCTAACAAATCAAAATAACTCGAAAATACGCATCATAAAATAAAATAAAAAAAAAATACATGTTTCAAAAAGCTATCCCATGATACAAAACTTGAACCCTCACCCCTACCATCTGTTGGTGGGGGAGAAGGCAACTTTGAAATCTTAAATAGGAATCCCTATTTTTAATGGTATTTTCAGATTATACTCAACATTTGAGAAATGTTTTATTCTTGGTGTTTTTAAATTGATCCAACCATTTAGGAGATTTGAGGCACCCAAAGTTTTGAACCCAATTTTATCGATGAAGACAGAGAGAGGGTGGATTTTAGAGACATTCCTATTCTGCTTTTTGATGGTCTTTAAGAATCCAAAGTCAGAATTTCAAAAATCCAAAATTTTTTAATGGTGTTTGGTAAGGGCAATGGCAGACAGCAGTGTTTGTCCATGTGTATTAAAAAATTTTGGATTTTTGAAATTCTGAAAATAGCATTAAAATTAGGGGTTCTTGTCAAAGTTGCCCACTCCCCCATCCTCAGGGGGTGGAGGGGGATCGAGTTTAGTATCATTGGATAACTTTATTAAAAATATTAAGCATGTATTTTTTTTAATTTTTTTTGTATGATGCGTATTTTTTGAGCTATTTTAATTTGTCAGGTTAAATAGGACACCCAGTACATTAATTCTTTTGCTGCGTGAAGCAGATATATCCACATAAAATTACATTACCTGCGGAAATCTGATTCATCCCACAGGGTTTAAAAAAACTTTTTATGCTACTAAAAGTGGATAATTCCATCTCGGGAATGAAAAGAAATTTAATTATGCAATGAAAGGGTTAATCATTCGTATCATGTGTTTTGTTAATTTTATTAGTGGTTGTGTTAATATAACACAAGAATTGTACATTTTCTGTATTCCTAGTGGAAATGGGGTTTCACATCTCCAGGAAAATCCTGGGTTTTTAGTCGACTTAATAAGGCTTTATTCACATTAGATGGCAAAAAAGAAAAGAGAACCTCTCCGTGTATGCAAAAACCCTACTATAGAACAATTAAAACTGTTCAATCACCTCTTTCAGAAGAACTCTAAAGTCCCTCTAGACGATCAATAATATTGATCAATATTCTCACCAATAGTCATTGTGGCAAAAATATCCGTGCTGCATGGTCGGGGTTGTTTTTGTGGTGAATTTCGAAATGTCTTCCAGTCCGGATTTGGGTTTTCTAGCACTGTGCGAACAAAAAAAAAAAAAATCAAAGAGAAAGAGAAATAGACGCTGGTCCAAAGAGTGGTACAAGCTGAGAAGCTGCTTTACACATGAACATTTGCTAAATTTTTTGCGTTGTACAGAACTGGACGCCTACAAAAATTTTCTTCGATTGGACTTCTTCTTTTAGAGCTAGTTAGGCCCAATATCCAGAAAAAGGACACGATATTAAAGGAAATATTATCAATAAACTTCCTAGACGTTCAATATTGATAGGGCACTTTCTTCAATATTGACAGAAAATATAATTTTCTATCAAGATCCGTCAATATTGATAGGACACTTCAATACACTCCTAGACGATCAACATTTCCATCAATATGGTCCTCCATCAATATTGAAACCAATATTGACAATATTATTGATCGTCTAGAGGCTAAGACTTTGTCATCCTCGACACTGTTATTGCTCATTAACTCAACGGGTGTAGTTTTGATTCTCTTTTACAGTCATATCCCCTGTTATAATGACCATCACGTGCTATCGTCTTCTTGAATGATCGAAAACGGTGTACAAGCCAACGTTCAACTTACGTGTCTTTTCAGATATCTCAACTTACACAAAACAATTCTGTTCCAGGAATATTACTCAACCAGAATAAAATTAAATATCATCAATCCAATACGCAATAAAGCGAACATATCAAAACTCCACTATGCAATGTAAATGACATGCAAATACCTGGATAACTACGCTCAAATAGCCTCTTAGAGCTCTCCTTCGTAGTGGTTATTTCTGACGACAAACTTTCACATCTGGATTTCCATTGCATGGAAATTATCAACAATGCACATAAAGGGACCGTCCACATTGCCGTCAAGAGAAAGAGCCCATTGCTCTGACATTTCTAGCCCTCTTCCCTTAATTTCTGTTCTTCTTCACATATTTACTCTCCTTCCCTTTAACAATTTTTTTTCCATCCTCCAAAAAATTATATTTTTTATTATCTCCTGTAACAATCACTCCTTTCTTATAAAGGGCATAGTTTATTTTCTCTATTACAAATCTTTCAACAATGGGCTGACTTACAACACTAAGATATGGATTATGCAAATAAATTTGTGGCAATGTTGAAAATGTTATTCAACACGACACGACATATCAAAATAAAAAGCATTATCAGGGTTCACGCTTACTCGCAATTTACGCATCAAATGGGCATTTTTGCTAAAAATTAACTGGTGATTTTTTGACCAGCGAGTCAAAATTGACATGTTAAATTTTGAATATCATCGGTCTATATCCTTCTCACCACATTTCAACCTCTTTTCATTTTGACACATGCGGTCTTGTTTAAATTTCTAATTAACTATAGCAGCAACTCTAGATTGCGGTTGCATGTAAAACTATGAGGTGAGGTAATTAAATAACGAGACTGCGCACCTCCTATCGCATAGCCGCATGGGGGTAGGTTGGTATTGGAATGCAGTTGACCTTGAACCTTCAAGAGCAGCCACTGTTCGTTTCGTCTGTCTGCTTTAGTTTGCTTTTGAGCCTCGATTGTAGAGGATGTTGTTCTTTAGTTGTGCCATGATTATGGTGAACTTAAATCTTGAGCAGCGCCCTGTGACTATCCTAATCAAAGCTGAGGGAAAGAGTAAGGAAGAAAAGACTGGATTTGTGGATTCTGCATCAGGACAATGCGCCAGCCCACACTGCCCTATCTGTGAAACAGTTTTTATGGACAAGCGAAATATTCCGTATTCACCAAATCTGGCTCCCTGCGACTTTCATCTGTTCCCAAAAGTGAAAAGTGCATTGAAGGGAACACATTTTCAATCTGTTGAAGAGGTAAAAGCAAAAATGGCAGAATTGTTGAAGAGGATGACAATGGAGGACCTACAGCATTGCTTTGAACAATGGATGGCACGTATGCAACGGTGTATAGATAGGGGAAGGGAGTATGCTGAAGGGGATAAAAGTTAGTTGTAACTTTGCTTGCAATAGATCCCATTTCTGACACCAGTCTCATTATTTAATTGCCACACCTCGTAGAAGTTAAAAAGAATTTAAAATTTGACTCTTAGTTTTCGGGCTTGGAAGTCAAATTGACTCGTAGATTTTTTGTCCTAGATTGGTGTTTTTGACTTATTTATGGAGGGTCGTCTTATGTTCGGGGAACTACAGTAATAAATAAATAAATAAATAAATAAATAAATAAATAACGGAAGGTTAAGTCACTTTTTTTGAAAATGATGACAGAAAACCATCCAGTTTTAAAAGAAACATTTATTTGTAGAGCTTTACAAGACTTGTTTTGAAAAAAATAAACATTTAAATAGAAAAGAAAAAGAGAAACATTCGATTCAAGAAGAAATGCTTATTCCTGTTGAATGAAAGGATTAGGAATGGACTCCATTCCATCCATCGGACAGATAAGAACGACTGCTGTTCCTCTGCACACCACCAGGCCCAATTGCCTTGTATCTTCAGTCAATTTGTAAGGATCATCAGGATCTTTAAAGAGATATTACAGATCATCTAGTTAAAAATTAATCAAAAACATTTCACTACAAGTAGCAACAAGAAAATAAAACTAAAATTTCTGTTAATAAATTCATTGTTCTGCACACTTTGTACTGTTATTATGATAAATAAGTTATTAGAGAAACGTCCATTTACAGTACATTATTTTTATTGTCTATAGTTAACTTTCGTCCTTTCGGACATTTTCAGCAGCTTTGTATTAACTGAAATTCTTTGCATTTTTTAAATAGCTAACAATGGTTTTTGACAATAGTTTCTTACTTTAGATGGTTACATTGTTGTCTTTGTTGAATAACATTGTATATTAACAAAGACAACAATGTAACCATCTAAAGTAAGAAACTATTGTCAAACACCATTGTTAGCTATTTAAAAAATCCAAAGAATTTCGGTTAATACAAAACTACTGAAGATGTCCTAAAGGACGAAAGTTGCCTGTAGACAATAAAAATAACTTATTAAAATTTCTGTGATCGCAATTTAACAAATTTATTTGAAAGTACCGTAAGTAAATTATAGATAGTTTCATGAAAAAATTGCCAAATAACATTGTGTACAAGGCATCTCAAACCTTCAGGAACAAAATTCTACAGATGACAGAGCTGTAAAGTGAGTATTTTCAACCAATGGTCGGAAATGAACGTTTCAGCCACCACAAGTTACTGAATGAGTAATACGTGTGAGGAATGATTTTTTTTAAGCGGCTTTCGTTTTCAGAGCAAACAATTTAACTTTCATTTTTTCACCTATCCGTAAATAATTTACACCTCTTAATAGCACCAACTTACACTTCAGAGCAAGTGTTTGAAGTGATGACGACCAATCTCAATACTCTATCAGCCGTACTCACCAACCGATGATTAAAAATAGGATCACTCAATTCACGATTCAGGATTACTTCATTAAGGATTATATTTCACATTCACCAATCTTGGATTGAGTGACTCTCGGATTAATTCACGTTTCTTTGTAAGACTCAATCTGATTGGTTACGATGCGATGACGGCATGCGCATATTTTGATGCACAAGATGAAAGCCAGATTTCTTTTTGTTTTCAAATTTCAAATCCCCGCCTATGTAACTGTGATAGCCTTACAACAATGGAAGGCATCCTGTTATTGCAAGAGCACATTGTTATTTACTCCTGATGCTTGTAGGCTTATGAACTGCTCATCAAACTGCATAAAGAATTTATTTTTTCGCTTGTAGTGATGACAAAAATTTAAACTAGTTACTTTAGGTCATCCTTTCTAACTGAAAATATTTTTCAAGGTAGACTCTTCTTAAACAAACTAGTTTCTTGAAGAAATACTAAATCGTCGTAAGTGTCGGTAAAGTCGTCCATCTTGTTTCAACTAATTTCAACCAACTGCGCAAGTATTAATTTTCGATTCAACAGGTAATCCTCGGACAACCTCGAATCAAATGGTGAATCAAATGTGTTACTTAATCCGAGAATTTTGTCATAGTGAATACGAAAACTATCACTCAAAGCTGATTCAAGTGTTAACAAAGGTTCAGGAAATTTTTGCCACATTTTCAAACATCTCTATGTCGGTCAAACAAGGAAATGGACAGCATGAATCCTGGCAAGAGCATCGCATTAGGTTTTACTGTGGTTTCACATACTGTGCCCCATAGGAAAAAAAAATCCAGACTGAGATCTGGCGATGGTGCTGGCCACTAGATAGAATTCATCCAATTATTACGGCCTGTTGTCCATGTGCTTGCAGGCTCAACATTGGAGTGAGCAGGTGCAAGTCACGTTGTAGCCGTATCCTTTCGTGGACAAGGAGATACACAGTATCCAACGACTCTGGCAGCATAACAAGAATGAACACAGGCTTACAAGGTGTATTCAAATGGGGTAGATTGAGATACAGTCATATTAGGTGATCTTGTATAATTCCAGTCCACAAGTTGATATACAGGGTCTTTATAATTACAGTTCCATTTTGACATGGCCATAAAAAAAACAAAAAACTACTGGACCAAACACTATAATACTTGGTAATATTATACAAGAGGGCATGGGAAGTTCATACCCACCAAAAAAAAATTAGTTCAAAAAGTCACCACCAGCATGGAATTAGACACGAAGACACAGGTTAACAAGTCTTTAATCGTTACTAAAATTAGTTACATGTTGAATGTGGCCTCCACCATTTACTGAAAGCAGGTTACACCGGATTACTGTGTCTAATTTTGTATACGAATATTGCATAGAGTGCCATTCCATGCTGGTGGTGACCTTTTGAACTAATTTTTTTTTTTTTTGGTGGGTATGAACATCCCATGCCCTCTTGTATAATATTACCAAGTATTATAGTTTTGGTCCAGTAGTTTTGTTTTTTTTTTATGGCCATGTCAAAATGGAACTTTAATTATAAAGACCCTGTAGAATATTAGCTGATAATCGTACTCAGGCAGCGATGGAAAATCAAGGCCAAGGAAAAAATTTGCTCGAGCCCTATTTTCTTGTGTGCTTAGAAATAAATATAGAAAAAAAATCAGGAGAGATGGAGGGCCTTCATAAATTACTTTAAAAATCTTGTAAAAGACAATTGTAACTGGATAAGTTTGTGTTATGTGAATTGTCATCACTCCAAGCATGTCTATTGTGGCTGTTGAAAACACCAGACACCAAATATGAAAACGAAAGCAGCTTACAAAAGATGTTCCTGAAACGTATTACTTGTTCAAGATCTCATAGCACCTGAAATATGCATTTCTGAATACTCGTTCCCCATCTCAAAACACTCGGTTCCCAGTCCTCTACTATCTAACATCACTTCCATGTTCTTCATGGTTGTAATGCTTATCATATTAGCTTTTTACATTACAACTGCCTTAGACCATGAGGAATGCACTTTCTTCAAGTATTAACATCACAAACTGTCATCATATTTGCTGGCTCAATGGCTGATAGGGCTGGGGCATAGCTTTCCAGTTCTCAAAAGCTGTGGAGTTGTGGACACGTGCATTTATACAAGGGGGAGTCAAATGAAAGTGAGCCAACCCATCCCACGCAAAACTGGTTCGGTCCATTATCTGCGACGCTTGTGCATAGCACACAGGCATCTCTCATTTACGAAAGTGACACGTATGTGTGAGGATAAAAGTTGTTTAATGCTCTCAGATACTGGGTTGAATACAGTTGCGTGACATAGTGAACTCTCCAAAAGATGAACAGCATGGTGTGGTCAGGTTTTAGACAGCTGAAGGCATTTCCCAACAAGGAATCAGTTGCCGTATGGCTGCCATGTACGGCGAACATTTCATTTCACCGGCCACTGTGAAGCATTAGAGCAAACGGTTCAAAGAAGGACGTGAAAGTTGCAAAAACTATCCAAAACTGGGCCAAAGCCACCGTACAATCACCCCCAAACACAACTGCACAGGTTGACGAGCTGATTAGACAAGATCGGAGGATAAGCATCGATGAACTAGCAGAGCGTGTGATCAGCAGCTCAAGGGAACCAGATTCGTCTCGGACGATGACGTGAAGGAGTCAGTTACAGACATTTTGAAGCAGCAACCCAAGGAATTTTATGAGAAAGGAATTACGCGACTCGTTAGTCAGTGGGACATTGTCTAAATGCTCACGGAGACTACTCAGTTTGTCATATATTCGCATTAGCTCACTTTCATTTGACTCTCCCTCATATTTGTCCCAAACTCATGTAATGATAATAATCATGAGAAGGATACAAATGAACCCATGCAAAAGTTGACATCCCCATAAACTTAATAAACCAACAAATCAAGCACATGCACTAATGAATTTTTAACTGTACAAGAAACCTCTCAAACGTTCTTAAAAATCACAGTTTAAAGCCCAAAACTATTTTATAAGCCAGAAATTGCTTACCTCTTAAATACTCTGTTGTACCATCCAATACTAAATTTAAGAGAGGGTCATAACCTTTTAATATTCCACTAGCTACGGAATGGGAGGGGGAGAGAAAAAATTCGGATGAAAAAAAAAGGCTCTTTTGGCTAAACAATTTGATCAGAGATAGCTTTGAGGACCTACCTTCACGACCACCAGAAAACTTAACTCTAATGGGCTTATCCAAGTATTTTGATAAATCTAAGATGCTTTCTTTTTTCTTCTTCTCTTTTGGATCAGCCTGATTTAAAAAAAAAAAAGTTTTCAAACACAATTTCTTCAGAATTGTATTAAATAAACATAATTTCTAAGATAGTATTAATTAAAACTTGGGGTGCATCACTTATATCCTTCCAAACAACGTACAAGGAGTGTTCAAACATTAATGCACCACAATCAATTTCTGCCATGCAGCGGAAATTTTGACTTTGTTGTGTGAGTTGCAAGCTCTACTGCCAGGTGGCAGTATAACCGTGAATGTTAAAAATGGTGAATGTCAGTGAAGCCTCTCATCCACTCTATAGTCCTGACTTGGCACAGTCGGATTCCACACACTTGGGGTTTAAAAATGAACTCTGTGGGATCCTATTCAAGTCCAATAAAATGTGTGCTCTAAAAGAGTGCTTGGGTGAGCAGAACCAAGAATGGTATCAAAGGGGGTACACACTCTTCCGGAATACTGGCATAAAACCAAAGAAACGGAAGGAGACTTCTTTGAAAATTAGGTCGTTTCAATAGACTCACGGACTTAGCAATAGCTAACTCGTGTAACTGTGGCCAGTGAGCTAAAGTGAGAAGTGCGACGATCATGCTATCGAAACGCTATGGAGAGGTAATCTTTTTTCAGGTGTGGTTTCACTTTCGGTTTTCACGCTTTCTTCATGCGCTGTATCACAGTTTTCTTGTTTATTACTGTTTATTTCTTCTTCAATTCCAACACCAACTGTAATTTACTGTTGACGTTGTTGAAAGTAAACATCGACATGTTGTACAGGGCGATTCAAAATGATGTCCGGCATTTCAAAATTTTGCTATACATTTATTTTATAACAAACTAACCAAACTGGGTTTAAAATGCAGAAAAACTCAAATTTTTTTTTTTATCCTTCCCGCATTTTTATCCATCATAACCAGTTTATAACGAAATTTCACGGGGACCAACATTTTATTTTTGTTTTATTCCGAATTCGCTATACACCATAACTTGCTTATAATGAAATTCACGTGGACAAAGAATTTTTCCGTTATAAATCAGATGTATGAAAAAACTTATTAAACATGGATTTTTGTTTTTAAAAAAATTTAATTCAAGAAAAAGAGCATTGCGTTTCTTTTTAGCAGCTGCCATGTTTGATTGTTCGTTTTCTTCTCGCATGATCCATGGAGTAAAAACAAAATGAGAAGGTACTGTACAAAAGGGGAAAAGCGTGTGTGTGAAAGTGTGTGTTTGAGTGGGGGGGGGGGGGGGAAGCATCTTACAGTTATTTCGATGAATTGAGATTTGCTGAACGAAAATGTGGTGATTTCTAGTTGTGCTGTAGTGAATTCAGGGTTTATGTAAGAGTTACTGACCAATGGTGCCGTGTTGTTCACTTATGCTTATGAGAGCGCTCCACTTAGAAGAGTGCTACGCTTAAAAGAGTGCTCCACTTATAAGAATCGTGCATAACACAAATGCGGTTTTTAGGAATTATTTTTTGTAATGTCAGAGCAATTTTACATGTAAATTATATTGGAGGGGTCGGGCCAGAGAAAATTTTCGTTTTAAGTGACATTTCGCTGTAAGCGAGTTCGTTATGGTATATTTGTTACAATAAATAAATTCAGAGCATAAACGCAACGGGACTGATCGATGTCATCCGAGAAAATTAGAGGAAGCTACTCTGAACTTTTACCTTTAATATATTTTTATCTCCATAGATGGTATAAAGACAATGTGTAAATGCGTATTTTACATTCACATGCCAAAAGTCATGGGACAGCACCTAATAACGTGCGAGACCTCCTCTAACCTGACGAAGTCAGTGGAAGACATCTGAAGACATTGAGAACCATTCCGACTGGAGAGCTTCCCACAACTGCCCATTACGGAGCCACCACCGGCTTGCACAGGCATGCTTGACAACTTGGGTCCATGGCCTTCGTGGGGTCTGAGCCCTACCATCAGATCGTATCAACTGGAATCTAAACTCATCAGATCAGCTCACATGTTTCCAGTTTTCAAGTGTCCAGTCGATGTGTTCATGGGCCCAGGAGAGACGTTGCTGACTCTGTTCTGTTGTTAGCAAAGGCACCCTCGTGGGTCTTCTGCTTCCATATCCCATGGACACCAGATTTCGTTGCGCAGTTCGCATCGATACAGCTCTAGTATCACCTTAGTTAAAATCTGATGTCATCTGGCATAGTGCGTCATCCATGGTGGGAGGTAATGCAGTCGAGCTGGTACTCTCGGTAGACTCTCGAAGCTGTGGACCGTGGGATGTTGAATTCTTGAGCCACCTTCGATATTGAATGACCCTCACGTTGTCTTCCACATACCAGGCCATGCTTTGAACTCTGATAGCTCTCGTCGTGTAGCCATTGTCACACTGAACACCTCAGCCCTTACTCATGACAGTGATTTGCATATTTATACTGTTTGCACATGATGCTACTGCCACTTGAAAAATAGTCCACTGCTATCCCATGAGTTTTGGCATGCGAGTGTAGTATGCCATGGCTCATATTAATTCAGATTTCGTTAATACTTATGGAAAATTTATGGTAAAAAACGAAATGTTAACGCCCAAGCAGCATTTACTTTCAGTATTTGTATAAGTATTAATGAATCCTGAATCAGCCTTTAGATTCGTCCGAGTGCCGGACAGGATATCGCACTTAATATTTCAGTGCGTATCCTACTCCCCCACTTTAATATTTGCCGATACGTTCCAGGGTCATTTAACATGGAGAGAGAGCAAAACAATTGGTTTCAGGAGCTCATTTCCGACATGAATTGCTCGCTTGACTTCCGAGAGCACTACGACGGTGCAAGTGAATTCTCTTGGCAACCAAGTTCAACCCTTTGTGCTTTTCTTTAAGAAAGGAAACGGAAAAACAGAAGGAGAGTCAAACTCAAAATTACCCACCTGAGCCATGTTGGAATATGCCGCCACTGAGACGTCAAGAGCTTATACTTGAGAAACGTTCACGTTGTTCGATGCCATTCGAAAGCGCCGTTCAAAAATGTCTCTCTAGAGGGCACTGGCATTCGTGTCGCTGCTTCTGTTCGCTTTCAAAAACGTACGCCTACAGCTTTTTCACCTCTCAAAGATAATAACAAACCTTTCGTATACGTTTTACGAATATGTAAAATTACAGAAACTTACAACACGAAGAAATAAACCAGGGAGTGGTCTTTAGAGGAGACCACAACCAGCAGAGTTCATTAAAAAAATTGATGGTCTCCAATAAATTATTGGTATACCCAGGGATGGATGAAGGTAGGACATAGTATGACTTCCATCCCTGGTATACCGGTATATGTATTTTAGGAGGACATGACAAAACACCTCCTGGACAAAACCTCTCCCGGAGATATGGGTTCGGAAACATTCGGATAATTTATACAGAATGTATACAGAAAATTGTATATTAATTATTTATTACTCATTATTTATTTATCATGTAAATATCAGAAGAATTCCTGATAGCATTAAATAAATTTGTTATAGAATAAAAAAATTACTACTTGATGTTGCATTATATTTTTTATTAATATTCATTTGAATGTATTTTATTTTATGATGTCTCATTAATAATGGGTAGTTATTATAAACTGTGCAATTCTCTCTTCCATAAAATATGAGGGGGGGGGGGGACTTTTTATTCCATGTTAACACTAAAAAAAATTAGGAACGCTGGTATCTATTCGTTGCTGTTAGTAGCATCTCGTTCAAAGCACATAGTTTAGGCTTGACTTCAGTTTAAAAAAAAAAAAGTTTGTTTGGATCACAGAAAAGTAAGAAGACATTTAAGTTTATGTTGGATGGGCTTGATTATCTACCAGTGGACGATGTACCAAGTGAGCTGAATTTCCTATTGGAGATAGCACAAAATGGTGAAGGGTTCTACGAATTTCTTTGCTATTTCCGAAAAGCTTGTGTCTTTGGCACTTAATGTCGACTCAATCCATGTGCTCTTCCAGATGAGATTCATCCTTAGAATTTTTTTTTTTTTATTTTTTTTTTTGCTAGTTTTATTATTATTATTTTTTTTTTTTTGTATTTTTGTTTATTGTGAAATTAAAAATTACTGATTACTGTGGCTACCAAAAGTCATGGCACACCCCTCCAATCAGGTTCCCTGTCCGTAATGAGACATCCCGCTGCTTAAAAATTAGTCTGATTGTATGTCCTATACAATCTCAGGGGCGTAACCAGGATTTTACATGAGGGGGGGGGGGGGGTTGGGGGGATAAAATGTAGAATAGTAGCAACAAAGAAAAGCAAATGAACTTAGATCAGGGAGGTGTCTGACACATTCGTATTGCAGTGAAGCCAACCTGGCCAGCCCAACCTGACCTTCAGTGGCTCTTTCTCGCCCATTTTCTCAAAATCTTTCAAGAGGACGTTTGTGATTAAAAATTGTTTTTAGACTAATGTGGTGTTGCTCTACAGGGTAGCAATCGGAAATTTTTCTCTATCTTTAATACTTTTCGAGTTAGCAAATGGATGACCTTAAATTTGGGGGTCGAATTCCCCACCCCCTCAGATCTCGCCTACCTATCTGCCATGATACCAGACTTTTTGGACACCTTGTATAATGACTATTTATTTGACGCCACTTTAATCTTGACTTTAGAACTTCGTCAATGCAAAAACATTAAACATAAAAGGAGTCTTGCTTCCAGCAATTTTATCTCGAGTACGGCAAACAAAATATTTTAGTGAAACAGGAATGTTTTCTATTGGGAATAAGATTTTAAAAAACGAAAGTATTTGCGATTGCCGAAGCGAAATTTCAATTTAATAGATTTGCAACGGGTTTGATAGACAAGCGTTTCATCAACTCTATTGAATATTTTCACCATCACTTTATAAGAGTTTCATTGTGAAATACTCTTCGACTTAGTCTTAATATTCATAGTTTACGTTCACAGTTGATGTATTTAATAGATACGCAAGATCAGAGTAGGAATGGCGTATGGCCATCATCCTTTTAGACATTGCCTAAGAACATTTCTGAAAAAAAGCGAATTTTAAATCTCGCGATTTCAAAATTCAAAATTTTGCTCTAGACTTCACTGTTCGTGGATCCAAAACAAAAAAAAAAAAAAAAAAAAAAAAAAAAAAAGTCTAAAAATTTAGATATATTTAAAGATAAAAGTGAAAAACCTTTAATCCAGCGTTTCCTTATCGAGATATTAAAAAAAAAAATTTTTGAAGGGTTTTAAAGCTTCAATATTTTCTGTATATTGAGTTCGATTATCAGTTTATTCAATTAAGTATTTCATAATCCAAAAGATAAAATTTTTATTTAGTTAGGAAATCATGTGCATAAGGAGTCTTTAAACAAATAATCCTATTGCTTTGCGCAGGTCTTGACTTCTAAATTTCTTTATTTTTTCAGCAATACTAAAATTCTTTATTTTAGTCTCCATTACGGATTTCTTTAAAAATAAAATGGAAAGTAATACGAGGAGTTTTTAGTGATCAGATATGGGCATTTCTTCCTCCATAGTCTCACTCGAATAAGAATTGGCAGGTTGCCACATGCGATTCCATGAAGAAAATACAAATTAAACCCCATTATACTAAATAGCTCAAAAGTAGTGGAAACATTAAGTTTAGAGTGCAGCTAACCAGCTAATTATTATTATTAATCTAAATTATTAAATTATTTGTTAAAACACTTCTCGTAAAAATTCCATTCCCGTAACATTCATGCTGCAGAATTCCTTGCGCAGATACATTTTTAAACTCGATTAACGATTGCAGTATTATTTATTCCCAAGTAATATTTTAATTAGCAAATTCACTATTTTCTAATTAATCCAATATTAACCTGAAATGAATGGTAACATTTTTACAAACCTGCTGCAGTGCCACTGGTTTCCAAAAGAAACTGTTAATGGATGTACGTGTACATTTTAAACACGTCAAGTTTATTACGCATTATTACAATGATGAATTTGAAAAGCAAATAATTTTAAAAATTAGCAATTTAAACATTAAGGGAAGTAAGAATAGACTGGGCTATGAAAGTACATAAATTTGAAATACATCCTGTAAAATGAATTCCTTACTCTTTAATTACGTGAAAGTAAATTTATAAAGTTTTTTAATGCTGAATAAGGTTCAGAGAATTCTGCATGTTCAAATGAAACCAACCAAGACCTGAAATGTGAACCGGTTCACCAGATAATTTCACCAAATGACAAGCCTCAACTGAGCTACATTGGAAAACTTCGAACAAAGCGGAAACCAAATCCTAAAAGCTGCGTACCTAAGTCTGCCTGTATCCAAGAGTCCAAGTATACCTAAGAATCCAATCTAAAACCTGTAAGAGTCTCAAGCCTATAAAACCTCATCTAAGTTAGAATTCTTAGTTTCTTATTCAGCATTAAACCACTTTAAGGAATGCAAGTTAAACGATTAAGTAAAGAGCAAGGAAGTACATAAATAAACGATATTGGAGTCTTCTGCGGTAAGACAACCTTGTGATGCAGTTCTCAATCTGGAATGTTCAAATAAAAATAAAATTAGCGCTTAGTAACAAAATACAATCAAAAGGATGCAAAGGGTTTTAAAACCCGATGAACAATATAGCACTCGTACTCTTCTTGAATTTCCTTTCACATAAGATGATCCTTTCTGGAATATTGATATGGCACTGCGAGTCGAAAGTGAAACATCCAACGACAAGTAAGCCTAAGGATTTTAAACAAAAATAAGTCAAAACAACATTTATTTTTAAGATTAAACATATCGGAAAAAATCTATCCTATGTTTACCTCATTTTCAGTGTTTACTGCTGCAGAAGGAAATATTTGGATTTCACCCGGCGAGTCTGCATTACGTGGATGACGATGTTGAATAGCTTCCGAGGCCTTGCCTATAATGAACTGCAAAATTTCTAAACAAGCAGATAAAAATTTGTTGGTTTAGAACCAAGAGTAATAAGAGAATCAGTAATGATGAACATCGGTGAAATAAACTCGGTAAAAAATATTAAATGTACATTTCTTAGCAATGTATAGCAATCTTATGCAAACATTTGATCTTTACCTGTGAGAAGTATTCCAGATACATTCCTTGACGGGATGAATTTTTGCGCAAGATTTCTCAATTACTTCTCACTACAGCACTTCAAATTGCCAACATGCTCCCACAGATGACCAGCTGTTTGGCACTCCGTTCGTCTATTTAGAGATTTCAAAATAACCAAAGTAACAGTTTCGTTGTCAAAACTGAAAAATACTGCAAGTTTAAAAAAAAAACAAAAAAACAAAAAAAACAAAAACATTTTACATTGAAATCTTGAATGTAACGAAATCTTACCAAACCATCTAAGTTGCATTCGATTATCTCGATTCCAGTAACTTTATTCATTAAAATTTAAAGATTAATAACTTTGCTCACTGTCCTTACTTAATAGCAGTGACTTGTAAAAAATTTTCCGCGCTGGCAGCATCTGTTTATCTAGAATAAATTGCTGAAAAGTAATGGCACAAGTAAAAGTTTTCCTTACCGATCGATCTTACTACCTTAAAAATAAGTCAGGTAAACCTTAACACTTCACAACACATAAGGAAGCAAATCTACTTTTAGTGTTATGGGTGTTAGGTTAGTTAAGGATTATTTAGTAGGGAGTTGATTAAAATAAATTTGCTTCTTTATGTATCATTTTCCCTGAAATGGAGTAAAAATTTAACTCCCTTCTTAGAACAATCAAAATTATACTTAATTCCATGAGCTCAACCCTTTGAAGTTTCCAGAACAAACACAGGCACACACAAACACTAAACATACATTTAAAAATAAACAAATGGCGCCAAAAATATACATAATATAGCTCAACATAGTCTATAAATTACAAGATTAACACTGTTCAGTCTTTTCACCGAGGAAACTGAAATGGAACAAATTCGGAAGCATTGTCTTGAGCATGTGCAAGAAATCCGATAGCTATATCTTCAGCCAAATAGAGAAGGTTAAAAGCTGAACCTGCAGACGTTTTAGCGACATGGCTGGTCTTTGATCACACGAACAATGTTTCGAGTTCGAGCTTTTTGGTTCTTCTATAGTTCAGTAATTTATGGAGATTGGAGAAATAGTCGAATAGGACACTATGTACTCCATGTGCTCCGTATAAATTAACCTATCCAGCATTTTTCTTTCATTATCGTATTCCGTTGTCGAAGAATGATGAAGTTTACAACCAACTTTTTCCCGCTTAAAAATTCATGGATCTGGTTCCTGTAGAGTGATGTCAAGGTGAATTTAGTTGAAAATCACGAGACGATTCAAGCATTTTCATTCATCTGGAAATAAAATTTAACAAGCAAAGCAAGAAACAATGCGATTTGACAACTATACACCTACCCCATACAACCCCTTGATTCGTCAATTTTCTAAACCATTTACAAGACTTGATAATTAATGGTTTAGAAAAAAAATTTACAGCCCTAAAAATCAACAGCCCTCTTCAGTCATCACATCGAAGCCGGAGAAACAAAACAGGAAGTAGCACGAAGAATTCGAAGCCAGATCAAAATTTTGATGCACAACATAATACTCTCCTGGTTTTGATCTAGCCTTGCGTCTTTCCCTTACCTCAAACTGCAGGACACTGCAATTTATTCGACTCCATAAAAATGGACTTCATGGGCCATCATCTTTACTACGACTTCTGAAAAAAAGCACGCTACATACCCCTTCCCCATACAAAGTAATAAAAAGCCCTTTCCCGAAGTGATCAGTTTTCAAAGTCACTTACAAAAGATTTCACGATTCACTGTTCAAAATGTCACTAAGAAGTTCGGTCTGGACAACGCTCTGATCAGTGGAAGCTGAAGAAAGTAAAGTAGACGAAGTAGAACTGTGTACTCAGAGCCAAAGCAAAAATTTGATGCACAACATTGTTCACTCTGGACGGCAACTGATGGAGACACACACACAGATCTCTTCTGAAGTTTTTGATTCAGCTTTGCATAACAAATCCACATCCAGATGCGCACTAAGAGCTAATTCACAATCACAAACTGCAGGGAAACACTGCCACCAATTTAAATTTCTTAACTTTTCAACGCAGGAAACTTGGCAATTTATTGAACACCACAGCAATGAACTTCATGCGCAGTCATCTCCATTCGGACCTGTGAAGCGAAGTACACATGTTATATGCGTAATGAAATCAAAATCAAATATTTTCCTGAATATAAATAAAATGCATGTACTTACAATCAGCAAGTGTGTCTTCTATCTTTGATTAAGAGACTCGAGTTGGGTCGCTTCCTCTAAGATTAAACAAAAAATAAAAGAAAAAGAAATATTAATTTTGATGTTCAGATGCCGCATAAGGAAAACGTGATCCAATTAATAAAGTTCATTAAATATTAAACCAAATTAGACAAATGTCTCCAATAGCTTTTTGTAAAGTTAAAATGCAAATAAACCATCTCGTTGAAATTAGCCTCAATGTAAAGCTCAAATTAGCTTCGTCAAATTGAAAAATCATTATTTTTGGGGAAAGTCACGTTTTCCTTATGCACAAGCAATAGATTAAACCACACGGTATGTGTTTAGGCATGCATTCGGACGTATAAATGTTCCCACAGGAATATAATACAATAGAACTTCATAATTAGATTCATCCAAAGTCGATTTTTTTTTAACCTGTAAAAAAAAAAAAATCAATGGAAAAAAATATTAGAATTTATTTAATTAATAAATTCAAATAAATCTTAAAAATACTTAAACATTAACTTATCTAACTTAAGCATTCTATTACGTACCGTGACGAGCCTTAAAATCTATAAACACAACCTTAAATTTACAATGCACAGATTGCCGGACAGTAAGCTTCCCTTTACACGCAGGAACCAAACTGTACGTACAATGTTTACAAACTAAGAAACGCTCATACCAACACTTACGAGTTGGTAGTAATTACCTTCAAAACTGTGTGTGTAACCCTTGCCTTGCACCATGAGAAAGAAAATAACTTACATTTATAAGCCTTTAACCTAACAGCCCTAACCATTTTTTACAGGTTGGCCACCGTTCAGTGATAATCGGATCGATGTCCTGTCTTTACGTAGAAATCCGACATCAGAATTTGATTTGGTAGGCCAGCCGGATTCGAGACAGACAGATGGGTCAGCACCAGTATGCAGCAGAATGCACACCGCCTGAGTGTAGAAGGCATGGTACAAGGGCTGTTGGAATGAAACCAAACCATCTTATGGATTCACACCAACATCGAGGGAGCGCAGTAGATCACGTTAGTGGACGCGTCTACAGAGTGTTGTGGACCTGTGTTTACTGCCTTGACACGGTTCCCTCATCACCGAGCCATAGTTTCTAGGCAGTAATAGCTAAGTGTTATGAGCCTGTGTTTGCTGTCCGTCCCGGTTGCCTCATCACCGAGACAGACAGCAACCGCTAAAATTTAAAGAATATTTAGTTAAATGAGTATTTTTAGAATGTATACCATTGTAAAAGCTATGGGGACAGGGGGAGATATTTATAAGTGTTTAAATTCGAGTATAACATTACTTAAGCCTAAAACTTAAAACTAGAACTTAAAATAAAGTGCATGTGATTGTGTGTGTTTATGTATTAGTGTAATCGTTGTCTTCAGCAGCCAAAAAGTTGTCTTCTGCACCTGAAAAGTTACCAAGACACCCTGAAAGGCCTCGACACCCACTTTCCATGTAAAGGGATAGCGAGGTCTTTCCCCGTCCTTTAATATGAACACCTATCTTCGTGCGCTGCTGTCCTCTTCGGACTACTGAGGGTCCCACGTGGAGAGAAAGTGGTCCTTCTTTCTCTACCTAAATTTAAACTAGCTACTACATTCTAATTTTTGCGATTACCAGACATTTCCCTTTAACGTTAAGAGGCCCCATTCCCTCAGTTTTAAGTAGAATTAAAAATTAACATTCCTTGACAAATAAAATCTGAATTTTCATGGGGGTTGCGCGAGAATTATCCCAAAATATTTAAGATTTAATTTTTCTTTTCATTAACCCACAATCTAATTTAGCTAAGTTTCAAATGCAGTTTAGTCATTTTGGTAATCACAGCACAGACGACCACGAATAGCCCCAAAACATAACTAGTCCACCTTAAAAGTCCCTCGTTGGGGTATCTGCCTGGATGACGATGTTCGTAGAGCTAAATTTTTACCATTTTCCCTAAAAACCAACCAGATACCCATTCCATCGTAGTTCCTCTTCTGCTAGTTGTCATCACAGCACAATTCCACATCCGTCACAATAGTCTCTCCAAATTCGTAACTCGCAACCCACAGTGCATTCAATTATTTTATCGCTAATTTATCGCTAAGAAATTCTAATTTTAAATCTCTACTAATTTAACTTGATGAATGAAGAAAGGCCTTGCAGTTAATTGGAAACTAAGCTAATTTTTTTTTTTTTTAATATTAAAACTCTTGCTATATTAAGTTATTTAATTTGCAAATTAAAATATTAATTTTAAAAATTCGTGTTTACGTAAGTTAAATTTAAAATGCAAAATCTAAGCAATTTAAATTTCCTCAACTTGGATTCCTCAGCTGAAAATAAATCGAAATCTTAAAATCTAAAATTTTTAAACTCCCAATTACAGAAATTAAAAGTTAACCCCCTGCCCATCATAAACGAGAACTAAAATTACTTTGTGGTCGTCTGTGCTTGCTTAAAGCTAAAATATCCCCAAGTACAAATAATGATACAACTGAGTCCAGATTTAGAGCCATATTTCCACAATGTGTTGAACTGTATTCTTGTGTGTGATGGGGGATTAGGACGGGGGCATTACGGTTTCTCTATTGCTAAGTGTTTTGAGTGTCAACCGTAATTTTGTTGTCCTCAGTGGAAAACATGGCTCTTGCCCTAAGAAAGAGTAAGGGAGACATGATAATCTATACTCATCTTTTGTATAAGATGGCTTCATCCCATCCATGCCGACGAATCCAAAGCCACGGACGGGAAAAAAACACCAGCGACACTTCTTATCACATGGAAGTCGATAAACTAGAAAGTAAAATTTTAAAGATTAAACATCTGTAAGCCTTTCAAATTAATTTCTAAATTAAGATTTGGTGTAAGTATTAAATTGGTGAAGAGATTAGCGTAATGCCATGTATTTAAGTAGAAGGAGTAATATTATTCCCAACGAAGTTATTCAATTCCTTCTTTATAATAATGATTAATAAATAAAACTATTTAAATTAGTATACAAGTTCCCCAATTGTTGTGCAAATTATTGAGTGACGAAGTTCTTGTAGAAACAAAGACCATTATTACCTACAAGACTTTCAACTCAGTAACTAGAACAATTGGTCTTTATTTCTACAAGAACTTCATCACTCAATTTGCACAACAGTTGGTGAACTTATATAATTTAAATCATCTATTTAGGAATCATTATCATCTATTTATGTAATCATTAATAGCGACAATGCGAGTTTAAAATTGGCGAGTGTGTAAAAATCATCGCCGTTCAAGTAAGAATTTGCACTTATGGCTCAACACACGCAACATTCTTGACATTTAGAAGTATCCTGAAAAGCTTGCAGCAGGATTTCAATTTGTAATAAAATGAAATCCAAATTTTAATAAATTTAATTACAAATTTAGCTATTCGAGAATTTTGCAAAATCTGATCATAAATGTAGTCACTTTTCAAACAGTAGCCTAATATTAGAAAATAACTTTTAAAAGTACTCAATGCTAGTCCAGAAAATTAAGAAAATCGTAAATGCGTCAGCTCTCAAGACGATAAACACCAAAGAAAATACACGTATGAAACTTGAATTAAACGCACCTAAACGTTCTTCAGTTTATCAGCCATTTTTAACAAGTCTCACATAGATAGTAAAAGACTATATTCTTAGCATTTAAGTAAATTATAAATATAAATTGAGAAAAATGCTTAAACTGAAGCTTACATTATTATTAGATATCTGCAAGAACCACAGTTCTTGTTGCTGCGCAATTTTGCCGCCTAGTTTCCTGTACTTAAAAAAACGGCTCAGCATAACGGTTTTTTGTTTTTTTAACGTGCTAGCTCAACAAAGGAAAAATAGACCGAAAAGCATTTCAGTAATTTTCATAAGCAAATTAGCTTTAAATAAGCATTAACTAATCTAAATATTAATAAGTAAAAATATAATCTAAATTGCGTTACCACATCAAGTATTAAAATTTAAATTTCGTTAATCATTCAAATATTAAGAAGCACTTCCCACATTAACTACAAAGAATATTCCAGAACATTTACGAGTCGCACGAAATTAAAAGATTAACACTAAATTAGCCACATGAACTAGAAATTTTAGCAAATGTACATGGGATGTATATAACCTAAGTAATATTTTATTTCGAATTCCAATAAAATAAAACTTTTACCCCGTTAAAAATATTTTACGCAAAAATAACGGTCATTACCTTGAACGTGAAAACGAATGTTTAAAAAAAAATTACACGAATTAACTTGAATTTAATAAAAGACTTGTTTCATTATAAAAATACTCACGATAAAGGACAAAATAAGCCAAACTCACTCTGAAAATTCTCCTGGTCACCCTACGAAAGCACCCAAGACAAAACCGTGAAGAACCAAACTGAACTCAAAATAACCGCCAAGGATCCAATTGGACGAGTGAGCATGCGCAGTCAACAAAATATTGGAGACGCCCGATTGGAGAAGTAGTGAAATATAATTTTTTTTGTAGTTGCCCCTCCCTATGTCCACGCATAGCAACAGCGTTTTGGTATCTTCCAAATACTAAGAGCTCCAATTAATTTGCATATCTAGCTGCCCCCCTACTCTTCCATTAATAGTGGGAGCGGTCCACGTATTCAATCTTACAATTGAGTTCTTGGACAAATAATTAATAGTATAAACCATTTAGATAATGTCAGCTAAGCTATTACAACCAAGAATTTACAATTGAAAATAAAGAAGAATTCATAATGAAATTAACGGACTGAAAATGTAAAGATTTGTTACAATGGAGTTCGTTGTTATTTATTCATTTATTTATTTTCATTATAATGAAACATATAAAATAATTTAGCATTTCCAGAACCTATAAGTAGTGTTCACCTGAAAACTAAAATAAGACGTGATTTTTATTCATTACTGTCATACACTAACTGAAAGTGATAGGTTTTACCATTTGAATTGCCTTTTGATTAATTTTGTACTGCATTATTTTGTTTTACAAAATCTGCTTGTCCTTACTTGATTATACAGTAGCGTGGTTCTTACTTGATTGCTTTAAAGTTGGTTGGTATTTCTTCATTATCGCAGAATATGAAGAATTTCATGTTTAGTAGATTCTGTTATGATGATGATGATGATGAGTCTTTTAACCACATTCGGAGCATACCAATTCTACATCACCTTCTTCATTGTCTGACTGGGAGATTAATTCGTCCGATGCTTCTTCATTTTCAAAAGTTGTCGTTTTCATGTTCTCGCATGTGATCAGCTCTACGAATTCTTCAAATGTTGTATCGCTAATGTCTATGGCGCTAGAAATCTCATTCCATTCACTCTCCTCGGAATCGTCTCTTTCTTATAAGGATCCCATTATCTGAATGCTTCTCACAGTCAGGTGATTGATAGAGACGAGCTTTCTTACACTCTCATTTCATGCTGCATACATGATGTCCTAAAAAGGATTGACGGTTTTTAAAATGGAATAACAGGCAAACGGTGGCAGTCATTCTTGCATGAGATTAAAGTGTTTGGTCGGGAATTTCTAATGGTCCGTTTCTTTATGTTTTCCGGACCGATCTTTTCGGAATGCGCGTAATGACATTCTTAACGACTTGCTCTACCGGTTCGTGTAAATTTCTCGTACAACTGTTTTACTGGAATCTAATGAATTGGCGGGCATCGTTGGACGTCCGCGATCGGCCGTGATGGCACCAAACGTTTAGTCTGGACGCGAAGTCCGAAAAAGATCGGTCCGTAAAACACCAGGAAACGTACCAAAACCAATTCCTGATCTCACACATTGATTTCCTGCAAAAATAACTTTAAGAACTAGCACCATTTATCTGCTATTCCATTTTAAAAACCGTCAGTATACGCAGACACACACACACACACACACACACACGCTCATTCTTTCCTTAGCCTGGAAAATATGCTATTTCAGTTTAGTAGTATCGTTTATTTACGTGCCGTAATAAGTATTACACAAGCTCACGCCTGCATGAACGTTTATTAACGGATCCCTTGATCCTTGGCCTGAAGTTTGTTGGTGCAATTTGGAGTGATAACATTACTTTGATAGTTTTTAGTTTGGTCCACCGATTCGATGAACCGTGTAATGATCAAGAAACAGATTCTAGCGTCACACTTGCAAAAACCATTCGCGGAATAACGATGAAGTCATTCGTGCATTTTTGCTTTTTTTGTACATGCATGTTAACGTTTTGTTTTTAAAACATGTTAGTTTTGCATATGTCCCAATCACAAATGGTTCTTTGGTTTTGCTTCCACGGTGACATGTTGAATGAACTAGAATTTACTTGTTGTGTGTATGAGGGAGAACGAGAAAGTAACGGGAATTTGCGTTTCATAAATTAATTTCAAAGATTCAGAGCATACCAAATTTATTTTGGAGACTTTATTCATTGGTTCATTTTTTAATTTAATCGCCGCATTTGTTTATGAGTTTCCGTTTTTCCGATTCTCCCTCGGCTTTTCATTCAACAATTTTTCTATTTAAACGATCCTGTGTTCTCATTACATTGTATTCTTGCTGAATGATAACCACTTGGTGGTTGAAATATACATACAAAAAGTAAAATCTAGTTCATGTGGGCAAGAGGTTTCGTTATTGAACCGTATCCACAGATGATGTCCAATTCAAACCGAGTGTTTTGTTAGGCAGGAGATTAGAGAAGAATCCTGAATTAAATCCATCATCTGAAATCTAATCCTGAATCATCACTTCTCGTGTACTTTTCCAAACGTTTTCAATTAATGACTCGACTGATGCTTCTTCGCCTTCCATCCATAGAGTTGTTAAATTCGAGCGTTTACGAAACTTTGCAGCCACCATCCACTGAACACATGCTTTATGGGCTGCAGCGGTCAGAAAAATAAAATTAAAAACAATTTACATTAAAAAGTTATTAGTTAGCCCAGCCAATAACTCCTATAAAGAAAGCCTCGGCACTGAAACGTCATACATTGTTACATCACCATAAGTAATGACGACTTATGATGAGGTAACAATGTATGACGTTTCAGTGCGGAGACTTTCTTTACAGGAGGCGTTGGCGTAGGGCCCCCAAAGTTAACGGTCCGGCCCCGGTTGGACACTTGAAAGTCATGCATGTTGGACATTTTCTAGAATTAATCTAGAAATTGGAATGTTAGCAGATCTTAGTGGTGGGCGATGTTAAGAAAACATCGATGTTTAAAAAAACCCGTCGTCGATGTATCGATGTTGGCATCGGTACTTTAAAAAAGTTACGAGGACATATTATCTAAGAAGCAGGGGTGGGGTGGGGGAAGTCTTACTCGTGAAGATTCTGGTCCTGGACCCAATTTCGAAGCACACCTAACATTCATGCTGCAGAATTACTTGTGGAAAGTTTTTTAAATTCAATGAATATAACTTATTCCCAAGTAATATTTTTAGCAACTGGACATATTTTCTAAATCATCCAATATTAAGCTGAAATGAATGGCAACCGAGTTTAATGAGGGGAAGTCAGAAAGTAAGTTACAGATGGATATAGAAATGAAACAAGTAAGAGTACTGACTAGAAAACTACTTTTATTTCTCCGCATAATCTCCCTGTACAATGAGGCACTTGTCCCATCGTTTCACAAGCCCTCAAAACCAGCAGAATAAAATTCTTTGGGCTACTGTCTGAACCAGCAGCAAATTCCCTATCGGCGGGAAAGTGATGCTCACATTCTTCTGGGATCACTAAAGCCTATGGCTTACCACAATCTGGCAGCGGGAGTAAACTGTAAACGCCGACTTCTACTGTAACATCCTCATGTAACTTTGTAATGCCATTCGAAGGAAGCACCCAGAACTCCTCATCAAAAAAATAGGGTATGTACTCGAAGAGAATTTAACTTTCTCAAGTGAGTCTTTCCTTTTAAGAATAGTTTGATTTTATAACCAAATGTTCCTTAATGTTGAGATAAGGAACATTTGGTCGCAACAGTGTCAGTCCATTATTGCTAAGGAGGACTCGGTTAAGAAAGTTAGCGGCGAAGTGGCCCTTAGATTTATGTCCTTAGATCCTCGTAAAAGATGAACACCAAAACGATCGTCGGGTTCTTTTCCAGATTCTCGAGTCCGGAGTTAACAGTTTCGAATGCCGCTGAAAATATACACTGAAAAGCCAAAGCATTATGACCACCTACTCAATAACGCGTTGCGCCAACTTTGGCCTGCAAAACAACTGGAACTCGCCTTGGCGTGGATGACACAAGTTCTTGGTAGATGACTGGAGACAGGTTGTACCAAATGTCTAAGCAGCGGTCACGCATAGTCGAGATATTCCCACATGGCGATGTTTGAGCTCTGAGCTGCCACTCCATGACATCCCAAATGTGCTCTATCGGATTAAGATCCGGCGAGTTAGGTGGCCAGGATATTAATTGGAATTCATCTTTACGCTTCTCGAACCACTCCAACACAATTCGAGCCTTGTGACAGGGGGCGTTGTCCTGCTGGAAGATTCCATTTCCAGTTGGGAAGAGAGACGCCATGTAAGGGTGCAACTGGTCCGCAATGACGTTCAGATAGTCCGCAACTTTCGTCCTCCGTTCTACCAAAACTACGGGTCCCAGCGCCGCCCATGAGAACGTCCCCCAAAGCATAATACCGCCACCACCAGCCTGTATATGGCCTGCTGTACAGGGCTGTTCGCCTGGAAGTCGGCGTACCCTGACACGACCATCGACGTGACGAATAAGAAATCGTGATTCATCCGACCAGGCAACTCTCTTCCACTTATCCATGGTCCAGTCTCGATGTTCCAAACTTAACAGTTGGCATTGTTAGCAATGAAGTTGACGTCAATTCTTTGTTAGCAAGGCCAACGAAAAAGGCAGCCCCGGCACTGAAGAATCACCTGACCATAGCAGGCCGAGCAACAATGTAATCTTCCTTGTTTCCATCTAGGATTTTAACAATCAGTGTGTTGGAAACAATGAAGGTTGGATTGTTGCTCGACCTACTCTGGTCAGGTGGCTTTTCAGTGCCGGGGCCTGTCTTTTTCGTTGGCTGCGCTTAGATACATCGTAAAAATTCACCTCTCCGGAAATGTTTGCTTTTTCTTTTACTCGTTTGCTTACACGAGCAAATGCCATCGACAACTGCAGAGATTCCACAATGCTTTTTATTCCATTGTTAGCACTTTCTGGTTCTATTCAACAATGCGATAGCGTGCTTGGACGTCGAGTAAACGAAGCTGATTGCTTCTTGGTTACAGTACAAGAGGGAAACGGTCTTTCCTTTTCCATTGAATTTGTCAGTTTTTCCTTTCAGAGAAAAGAGTAGACAAAGGCGTTTCCGTTCAGTCAAGAGCAATGTTAATACCGTCAGTCATTGGAGTGATGATCGCATCCATCTCCGCCTTAACGTTTTATTACAATTATGAAAATGTTAAGGGACTTCTGTCGTAAGTCTATTCTTTTTTCTTTTTTCCTTCCTTCCTTCCTATATCTCATACTACAACACCATTTCAGAAAGTGTTCGTTATAACTCTAAAAATGTTTTCGACTGCGTCGAAAGCCACAAACCTCTCCAGAGCGTTTTGCGTGGCTCCATTTTCAGCCTCTGAGCCGATCTTCCACGACAAACGTCGTCAATCACGCAGAGAAATAACGACGCTGAAAAACTCCTTTTGAAAAGCGTCCAGGTGTTAAATCGCTCACCTTTCCTATTTCCTATTTCGATGGTTGCATTGCAAATTTTCGTCGCTATCTAAAAAACATCGCATACTCTTTGGCGCACGCTCTTTAGTATTATATTCTATAATGATAAGAGAGAGATATGACAGTACAGGGTGTCCGAAAAGTTCCGCATCATCGGCGAAATCACAGTATTTGCTCAATATGTCCTCCGTCGAATTCCAGACAGTTCTGTAGGCGAAATTTCAGGTTGTTAACACTCGGGGCCGTAATGATGTCTATGACATGTCGTCCTCAATCCTAATGCTCAATCCCCAGAATGAAAAGTCCTTTGGATTCAAATCTGGTGACCGCGGAGCCCAGTCAACGGGTTCTCTGCGACCAATCCAGTGTTCAGGAAAAGTTCATTCAGCCGGTGTCGTACGAAATAGAATTACAGGGATTCGTTAGACACCTTCCTATCTTAGATACCAATGTAGTTACGCAAATACCAATAAGGGAATAAATAGGACCTTGACGGTGCTCTATCTGATGGAGCACTTTTCAACATCTCAGATATGCAAATTAGGACACATCAATTCTATCTCGAAAACCCTAAGAGATACAGAACAGAATTCCAATTGCACATATGCACATTCAACAGCAAATTCCAAACAAAACAAAAAAAAAGTTCACCAAAATCCAATGAGCGGATCACCCACAATCCTCACTGCAAGCTCTACAACAGGACGATCGGCTCTTCTACTGTTTGTTGCTTTCAAACAGTCATTTGATACAAAGTAAATGTTTCCATCAATTATCCAGATAGTGTTCAATGTGATGTCTACTTGCACTACAGCATAATTCCGCACGATATTTCAACGATGTCTGTTGTTGCATGATAATTTTGCCTCGCCTCACCAAAGCAGAGGACCATGTTGATCATTTCCTGGTTAGTGTACTGTGCCATCTTGCTTTTGGTCTGATAATGTCGTTAACAATGACAGGAATGTAACACTTTTGGATCACCCGGTATTGTCCAACCCCTGTATTATACTACAGGGTAGGCCAAACGTCTGGGGCTAAGTCGCCCCCCCCCCCTCCACCAATATAATAGTATCCCCAATCGATTAGGGAAATTATTACTGCGATTTAGGTAAGTCCGGACGTTTGGCCCACCCTGTAGATCCTGACTTGGACCCTATTTCAAAAGTTTACTCTGTGATATCTAATGCACATATGGTATTGTGAGACACGTGCTACGAAAGGTAAGCGTTCAAGTTTACTTTAAACACATCACATCACTAATGCCGTTGAATACTGATCACAGAGTTGTTTACATGATATTCAAGCACACAGAACGATCTCTGTTCACTGGTCAACGCCATTTTCTTTAACCGCTCGCTGCTGACCCTTGGCGGTAGAAAGTGAAAACACTGCGTGGAAACTAAACTGTGAAAGTTAACCTCTCATTAGACATCACAGAATAAATGTCTTAAATCGGGTCCATCATAAAACAAGATTTACATTAAAAATGACTCGGCTAATTAGTTTACATTCTGATGCCTACTCCTCATAGTTTAGATAATCAAACATTAAACCATTCCCTTCTTCTCTAGTAAATGCAGTGATCGTATCCTTTCTTCTTGTGTTTTTAGATTGTCACCGATATCTGAAAAGGAACCGACAGAGGACATTAATTTTTACACTTCAGCCATGTTTGCCATCAAAAATTTTCTCATATCTACTAAAGATGAAGGACACTCTTTCAGAGAAAATGTTTACCACCGCTTGGAATGCAGTGAGATTTCAATTAGTTTAAGCTAATTAGTAGTACATATACATGCTAACTCGTTATTACAAATTAAATGAAAGCTGTACTTGTTTCCTTTAGTGAAAGGCACTGCGCTTGCTCTCTGGATATATGGCTACTTGTTCGCATTCTGGTTGGAGGATATGCTCAAGGACATCATTGCCTATTTGTGTATGGTAAACAATTAGCAAATTCATTTGTCTATACATAAAAATATTCTTTTCTTTTCTAGTCAATACTTCCTAAGTTATTATTAACATAAAAGAGCAAATGAGATAGGCATGTTCCTTAACCAATTTAATTCTAATAAAGAAAAGCTTTTATGTATTCATTAAATATTTATGCTAATACACGTTGATAAAATATATTCATCATTCTGTATCATTTTAACATAGACAGGCCTGTATTCTGGAAGTACATTTCTTCTTCTTAATTATTCCTTGCTCTACTTAACATTCAGTGCTTTTGAAAATGAGATTTTAAGGTTTTGTTTTTGTGTTAAATTTTTACTTCTCATGCTTTGTCAGTTTTCAAGCCGATGTTTTTTTCGGGCAAGGCTCACGCGCTGTTTTTAAAGAATTCGTTCGTTTTCCACTCTTCTCTGATTTGGAGTTTGCATTTAAAATAGCTTCATCTCTCTTATATAAAATAGAGGGCACTATGAAAAAAAAATCATCTCTATCCTTCTGATGCTCAAAATTCGTGTATAAAAAAAGTGAAACAATTGTACCAAGTAACCGCAAAAGTTCTTGCCGTTTTTAATTCCGGAAAACAAAATGATGTACACAAAAGGTAGCGTATCGCTAGTCCCCAAAAGTAATCCCCATTGGCATCTACCACCTTCTGCCAACGTGTCTCCAGTTGATCAATCCCCTGGATGTAAAACGTGCTGGTCTTGGGTTCAAAGAAGTCCGTGAGTGCCTTTTGCAGGTCTGGATCATTGGTGTAGGATTTTCCACGAAGATGGTTGTCCAGAGAATGGAAAAGGTGATAATCCGTTGGAGCAAGATCTGGTGAGTAAGGTGGATGAGACAACGCTCTGTGGTTTCCGTAGCCACCCGCGCCACATGTGGCCGGGCATTGTCACGAAGGAAGAGTACCCCTTTGTGATTCACCAATGCTGGCTCCTTCTGCTGCAATGCCTGTTGCACACGTTCCAACTGCTGGGAGTACAGGTCCCCAGTGATGGTTTGACCAGTTGATAGCAGCTCGTAGTGAACCATTTGGCGTCTAGTCCACCAGACACAGCGCAAGATCTTGCGTGGGTGTAGGGGTGGCTTTGAGGTGTGAGGCACGGTGTCCCAATGTCAACCAATGTTTGGAACGCTTAGGATGTCATACAGGATCCACTTTTCGTCACTGGTAAGTATTCGATTAAATATGGGTGCGTCACGATGTCGAGAAAGCAATGACATGCAGGCTGTCACTCGTTGATTCTTGTTGGATTCCGACAATGTATGGGGTACCCCATTTGCTCAACTTGTACGTCTTTCCTAGGCTGTGCAGGTGACGTCTGTTTCATCAGAAACCTTATACCGTCTGGCAAGTTCACCACATGTTAAACTGCTGTCCTCCTCATCTAAGGCTTGTGGCCGACCACTGTGGGGTTCATCAGAAATGGCAAGTTCTCCAGACGTGAATTTCTGGAACCAATGCCTTGCGGTGCGTTCATTCACAGCATCACCCCCAAACGCAAGACACATTCAACAACTTCATGCTATTGCTGGCAAGCCCACCTTGAAGTCATAAAGCAAGCAACACCCAACCATCTCCTTCGATACCTCCATTTGTCTTCACTTCTGCACGAGATGTGATTGATGTGAATGCCCAACAGCCCTGTATTTATACAGGCTGACCTTCCTGCTCCCCCCCCCCCTGACAAATTTTGGACCACACTGTACACTCATTAGCATATCTCTTCTATCATTTCCTTTTATGGCAACATAATAACGGCCAGAACTTTTGTGGTTACCTGGTAGTATTTGTAAGTGTTAAGTGATTTGCAGCTGTTGCTAAAGAATAAGTAATAACATTTTTTCGTTTTTTAACTATTTTTCCTTAAATACTTGTTCCTTTCAACTAGTGAAGAGGTAATGGCTGTAGCTGGAACGGATTCTCGGTCGCCCATATCCTGCAATTTTGCATATTTACAGAACCTTGCAAATGGAAGTGGGCTTCGTCAGACCACAGAATGTTCCGTGGTCATTCGTTGTCCGCTTAAAACATTAAGAATTCTCCTTTATATAGAATATAAAGATGGAAAGTAAATAAATAAATAAACTTTAAATTAAAAATATTTTTGATACCAATTTAGACCAAATAACGACTGAATGATGTATGCGAAGTAGTCCAGTTATTCGAAGAAATGAAGAAATGAATTGAAGATTTGCAAAAATGGTGAAGTAATGAACTGAGGATGCCGTAGAAATGGAGATCATGAAGAAGGCAAGTGAATTCAGTTACACAGGACAAACTAAATGCCAACTTATCATTAGTGCAAAAGAACATGAACGCGCTTTCAGAAATAAAGATGAAATGGGGGATAATCGTTTATTATTTGTATCTCTAAAACCATTCTAATAGCCAATTGGCTAATTATAAAAATCATCAATAAGAACAAAATCACAAAAAAAAAAAATATTAAAGAAGCAGTACATGTAAATTCAATAAAAAAGCCCAACCTATGTAGGTAAGAATTCCTGAACTGAGCCCCTCAAAACAAACTTTTCAAAACATGTCGTGAAATTTAAAACTTTTATTATAATTTGATAGTACCTAATGGAGTATTAAAATTCCCAAAATATTTTTGAAAAATTTGCATTTGTTAAAAAGTTATAAACAAATACATTTTTTGGTAATTAAAAAAAAAAATCATATCTCAAGCTAATTTTATCAAATCTCTTTGAAATTTTAAAGATAACAAGTAAAACGTATCTATTTCAGAACAAAATACAAAAGAATGGGAAAAAAAAAATAATAATAATAAATTTTTATTCAATCTCAATCAATTTCAACAATTTTGAAAAAACACATTGAATCTGTGTTTATTAACGATTTAGAATTTGAAAAAATTTTTTTGTGATCTCTGTTTTTACGCGAATGCCAATCAAGCTATTAAATCGTACCACTGGGCTGTAATGCAACTTACTATGATTCTTGCTTTACAGGGAAGCTCCCTATTGTTGTCAATAATAAAGATGAAGAGTTACTTGCTTACGAATCCGTTTATTCATAAACCGTTGTATTTATTGTGCTTTCATAATGTAAATAAATAAATAAATAAATAAATAAATAAATAAATATTCATTTTTTATTAAAAAAAAATTTTTTCTCACTCGTTTATGTTTTGTTATGAAATAGATACGTTTTACTTATTATCTTTAAAATTTCAAAGAGACTTGATAAAATTAGCTCGAGATAGGAGTTTTTAAACAAAAAGTACCAAAAAAATGTATTTGTTTATAACTTTTTAACAAATGCAAATTTTTCAAAAATATTTTGGGGATTTTAATACTCAATTAAGTACTACAAAATTATAATAAAAGTTTTAAATTTCACGACATGTTTGCTTTTGAGGGGCCCGCTTTAGGAATTCTTACCCATGTATGATATAAAATAATAACTGGCACATTTTATTTAATAAAACCAAATAATCTCAACTTTATCTCAAGCAATCCACTTTCCTCTCATTGTTCATTTTAAAAAAAACTGATTCTTTGTATAATTTTTAAAAATATTTCCAACTGAAGAAAAGTCTGGATACACTAGTAAACGTTTTTGGACTATTTTATAATGTTTGTATTTCTTCAAAAATTTTTTCAAAAAAAACATCTCCATCTCACCGTTTTGACATCATCCAGTTATTCTTCAACTGATTCAATTCTGCAAGATTTCCATTTCTGCAAATACTTCTTCAGGAGCTTTGCTTCTGCAACTCTGCAATTCACTTGTCTTCTTCAAGATTTAATTTCTACAGTATCCTAAGTTCGCTATTTCAGCATCTTCATTTCTGCAAATCTTCAATTCACTAATTCAGGATCTTCATTTCTTCGAATAATTGGACTACATTGCATGCATCATTCAACCATAATTTGAACTAAAATTGGTGATCAAAAATCTTTATTTTAAATTTATTCTATTTATTTACTTACTCTCCATCTCTACACTCTATATAAAGGAGAATTCTTAATTTACTCATTAATAAAATATTAAGGGCTGATTACTCAATTTTCAAACTGTTAATCATTAAAATGGACCTTTGCTCCTCAATTGTCCAAATATTAAATAAATACAGTAGTTCACTTTCTGCAATTAAAGTTTACCATTTTATTGCATATTTATTTTCTTCAGAGTACATTATCCACAAAAGGTCCGCAGGAATGTACAGTCATCAATAGGAAATAATCCACACGAGTTTAATACTTATTACATTTCATGCTAATGTTTTGTTTTAATAGCTTTTTTAATTACAATTATTTAAATTTTAATAATCTTAACTCTAAATGTAATATTAAATTAATATTGAAACGGTAAAACTTAGAGTAAAATTCAAGTGTGGATTATTTCCTGTGGATGACTGTACCATTTCTATTTGGAGCCCTTTTTTTTTTAATCCCAATCAATGTTTGCTAACCATAAGCATAATGTCCCCCCCCCCCCCCCAGTTAAAAAAATTCGAAGCTGAGGGCTGCTACGCAAAATTGAACATTTCGTAAAAAAGACTTGTTTTTGAAAAGTACAAGGTGATTCAGTCAATTTCTGACCATTTCAGTACTATGATTTATTGACCCATTAATGTTTACAAACTTAGCATTTCAGTATGATATTTTAGGCAGTTTGGGAGTTTTTATTCCCGTGGAAAAGTCTTGATGATATGCTCAATGTGGCCACATTTTGAACTGCTCGCAGCGGAATGGTGAAGTTGTTCATAATTCTATCCAGGATTTCTGCATCCACAAGGGTGCAGCAGTCGACGATGCTTTGTCGCAGCTGGTCTAGGGTTCTTGGTGCTGTAGTGAACACACTGTCTTTAAGGAATCCCCAGAGATAAAAATCACATGGGTTTAGATCAGGACTCGTAGGGGGGCCAAAGAAAGCCACCCCCGAATCGATGTGGAAACCTGTTTGAAATGACACGATTTCCGAATTTCTGATTGAGAACGTCTAGCACTTCATTTTGCTTGACAAAATCCATGATTGCTTGCTTGCTTGCCTGATGCGTCTCGACACTTCTACTCCTTCCGGAACTTTCTTTGTACGGTTACAGGTGATTTTGTCTCCAAATACCGTTCGACAACCTTGCATTTCTGCTTTGTTGATAAAGCGGGCGCCATTTTTCAACAATACGATTTTCATGAAAACAATACAAACTCCAACTATTTAGAAATTCGATATGGAGCTCATATTCTTTCAATTGTTTATCCCTAATGCACGTCATTCGAGTGAAATGGTCAGAAATTGACTGAATCACCCTGTATCTATACTCTATCCAACGAAAGTTGGAGTGGGCGTGTCCAGTTAAACTTCCTATTTCAATTGTTAGACATTGTTGCCAAAGTAGAATCAACAATGTCTAACAATTGAAATAGAAAGTTTAACTGGACACGCCCACTCTAACTTTCGTTGGACAGTATAGTTTCAGAATTGACCTGACGAATAACCACACAGCGACAGAAATACAAGGGTTGTTCAATAGAAACACGTTTGGCGCAGCCAACAAAAAGCAGTTGTTTCTATGCATTGTTTAAGTACTAGTGACATCTAGTTAATCTGTCTCACATATTAGCGGTTTGCTTCTTTCTAAAAGTTGTGGTTAAGTTGAAAACTAGACAATCCATCCATACATAATCTGCCTGCTTTTTTTCAATTTTTTGGCCGCTGAAGGTGTACTGCTCTTAGATATCAACAATGCTTTTCAGTGTTTACGTGAGTTCCGGGAAACTCACAAATCGCATTATTCATCTGCATGATAACGCCCGCTCATGTAGCCCAAAAGATTCAAGATATGCTCTCTTGCCTACAATGGGAAGATTTAAACATCCATCTTACAGTCTCAACTTGTCCCCGTGCGATTTCCATGTGTTTCGTCCTCTAAAGCAATCACTAAAACGATGGGTTCAATTCCAATGCTAACGTAGGATTTGCTATCAGGCAATTCTGTCAAGTCTATAGAAATTTTACCAGACTGTAATCTATAGATTAGTGCACTATTGTGACTCGTGCCTTAATGTTCATGGGCGATTTCTTTTAATACAAATTGTTTCCTAGCCTCTAAACGTTTTTCTATTGAACAATCCTCGTATAATCAAATTTAGGCAATTTTTAAACCTTGTTTATAGAGATAAGCTATAATTATAACTTTAGGAATTAGGGGCATATCTAAATCTGTGAAGCATAGGAACTAAAGTGATAACTGGAACCTTATCCTAACCATGGTTATTTTTCACAATAATAAATTTAGCAATTTAAAGTTTTGTTTTAATCTTTTTTAATTTTTTAACTTCAAATCAGAGAAGCAACACAAACAGGTTCTTGTTGACCAATCTTATGACCAGCATATTGGTAAAAATATATTTAAAATACACTGTAGCATTAAATATATATAATATATATTTTTTTATAAATACTCAAATTAATATTAATTTAAGTGTTTACATAATTTTAAGGCAAGAAAACTATTTACAACGCCTCAAGCAAGTGATGGAAGTGACATGAGCTGCTCATCTGATGAAGAATAATACAAAGAAAATAGCACGTTTTCATATTTAAAAATTAATTAAAAACAATTATTTTCCATATTGTAACTATATCAGGATGAGATGTCTGTATTCTATCAACTTTATCACTTCTACAAAATGTTTGAGTTGATAGCAATTTCAATTAATGCCCTATTATTTTAACCCTTTCCTTTTCTGTACTTTGGTTTCCAAGATTAAGGTGTCAAATAAAGCTCTTATGTCTGGATTGGTGGAGGTTTTTTTTTTTTTTAATGGTTTCTGAAAGGTGCAACAGTTTTTAATTTACATAATTAACATCAGAACTGCCGCCCATAAGGAAATCTTTAGGTGTTGAGCTGCTACTTCTTTGCATTGAATGATCTCCGTTGTGCTGGTATGACCACGTGATGCGGATGCTGCAAACTGGTCTTCCTAGGAGTTGTTACTTTCCAAGCCGATGGGTAAAAGACCAAGGGGTCGGCCTAGAACCAGCTGGCTAGACTACATGGAGAATCTGGGTTCTAGTCGCTTGGACATGCACCTGATGGCAGAAGGTCCTCCTTAGGGCTGCTGCCCCCGCGACCCTAACTGATAAGCGGGTTAGAAAAGTAAGTAAGTAACATCAGAACTGTGGAAAATTTCAAATGTCTATTATAACTGCAGAAAGTGTTGATTTGACTGCTCATAAAAAATTAAAGTTAATTTTAAATCAAAAGAGAAACCATTTTTTGGTACTTAAACACTTGAGTTAATTTCTAATATGCTTTGTTCAGAAACTCTTGGAGTCCTAGCCAATTAAATTTACTCGCTCATCATGTGATAACTTATGCCATGCAATTGGAATTGCTTTTTCTTCATTGTAGTATTGTAAAGCAGCCTTGTGCTTCATACTCTGCAAGGATTGTTCAATAGAAACACGTTTAGAGACTAGGAAACAATTTTTATTCAAATAATGTAAAGGAAATCTCCATGAACATTAAGGCATGACTCCCATTGGTGCACTAATCCATAGATTCCTATCTAGTAAAACTCCTATGGCTGTTGGCCTAACCACTGCATAACAGCAAACTCTACATCAGCATCGGTATTGTAATAAGAGCAAGTCCTGGACAGTGTCTTTAGTAGATTCCCTTCCTTGTTGAAATATCTTGTACCATTCAACCAATGCCGTATGAAAATGACTACTTATGACATCATACAGCTTTCATTCTTGTCAAAATTTCCATTGGCCGATGCCCTTCAACGGCCAAAAATTGAATAACAGCACATCGATTATCTTTGGATGCACAGTCTACCATTAACGCCATCTTCCAACTTAATCACAACTCTTAGAAAGAAGCAGACAGCTAATATGTGGGACAGTTGCTTCTCTCACTAGAATTAAATTTCTTTCCCTTGTCTAGGCGATACCTACATGATTGCACAGTTCAAACGTTTTTCTATTGAACAATCCTCAAATATAAGGGGCAGTCATAAAGTCATTACAATCAACATGACAGAACAACTGCTTTTGAAAATGTCTGGTGCCACTAAGAAGTGACATCCTTTGAGTGCTGGAGGATACAATGCGGTATTTCGTGCAGTACCACTAAATGCCGCCAGAGCATTGAAAGCAACATGGCCAATCTGTTGGAAATTGGACGTGTGAGTCGTGATAAGGTTCCTGCAGCTTTCAAGTTTTTGAACCCGTGTCAGCCTGACCCAGACAATTTTTTCGAGTGGCCTGTTACTATGGACAAATCTGTTGTTCCCTTTCAAATACAGGAACCTTATCATGGCTCGCATCTCCAATTTTCCGATGGGCTGTGCCATGTTGGTTTCGAAGCTCTGGCAGCGTTTAGCGGTACTGTACCAAATGCCACTTTGTATCCTCCAACAATAGAGGCATGTTGCTTCTCAGCGGCACCACATATTTTCAAAAGTGATCATCTCTCATGTCGATTGTAATGACTTTATGACTGCCCCACGTGTACCTTAATCTTCAAACAGCAGTAAGGATCTAAGACTCTCTTCAACTTCTGGTCCTTCAAGCTACCCTATTCTAGAACATCAATTTTGTTCCTTAGTATACCTGAAGATAATATATTGCATTTACATTTAGCCATAACGGATCTTTGAAGGGTGAATTCTTAATGTTCTCTTTAATGCATACTTTATTAACATTGTAAAATTAATTACAGTATTTTATTATTTATCAGTTTTTGCTGTGTGAGCTGATGATCAGTGAAAGCTGGGATACATACCAAGGAATGTCTTTTCTGGTTTCTATTAGTGTCAAAATAAAAAAAAAATCTACAAAAGATATGCACGTAGCATAATTTTATTTACATTTTGATTATTAACGCATTCCTCTCTATTATTAAAATGAACATTATCATCAAAAACATGATCCAATATGTAATAAAAGAAAAGTTTACATAGAAATCTTTGCAATCAATTTTTATTGATTTACTTTTGCTAAGTAACTTATGAATCTTAAAAACAGAGCTTGAAATTTTTTAATACAAAATCAAACCAGAAAATAATATTACATTAACAAAAACAAATTTTCAAAACATGTCAATTGCGAGACATTTGGAAAAAAGAATGAGATAAATTGTAAAGTAATCAAGAATGATTAGCATTTTTCATCGATACCCATTTTTATATAAAAAGTAGTCTATTATTTATACGTTATGTAAAGTGTGAGGGAAAAAGTTAGCATGAATGAAATGATTAAGTAGCATCATTTTTATAAGTCAGCCCAGTCAAATTGTGGAACTTTAAAAGATATTCCTGAATTCCTCTTTGGAGAGAAGAAAAACAAAATAAAAAACCAAAGAAAAAGAAAAAACAAAAAAAATCCCATGAAAAAAATTTATGAATACTTATTTAAAAATTAAGACATTTCACAAAACTTATTATAATCACTGTCAATGGAGCTTGGCTCCTTTAAGCATTTTTTAAAAGCTATATAGTTTATAAAACTTTACATATTCAAGAAATCACTTTATAAGGATTACTTTTTAAGATAAATGATTTATGCTTAACTGAAAAAGACTGTATAATAGTATGACATTTTTTCATAAAATATATTATTTCTAAAATTACTGAGTATTGATAAAAATAAATGTTTGATAAAATAAAATATCTGGTAGGAAAAATAAATTATTAAAAAAATATTTATTTTTCCTCTGCCTGTAGTAATATATAGATAAGAAGAGATGCTGCAAATATTAGCAATTTCCTCCCAATACAAATATTTTCATTAAAATCACTTGTTAATTTTTTACGGCTTTTTCTAAACTGAATCGCATCTCCATTGTGAGAAAGAAATATTAAGAATTTGAATATATATACTGGGAAATCATAAAATCAAAGTTTACCTGAAAGTAAAGATAATTTTGTTTAAATTAACCTTAAAAATCAAACTAACATTTAATTGTTAATAGCAAACTGCCAGAAGAAAAGACAGTTAATATTTTTAAAAATGAAAATATTCAATATTCTTCCTTTTATTCAGTTAAAACTAGCCAGAGGTATGTTCATTTTTGAAAGGAATATATATATATATATATATAGTAAAATTATTTAAGTGTTCTGTAAAATAATGAACACCTTATTATAACTTCAAATGCATTGTCTGGTAATGAAGGCCTGGAGAAAAATCCTTACTGAACTTCATCTAATAAATTATTATACATTATAATTATGTCAAGTTTTGCACATACATGTACAGAAATAAATAACATTTTCAATTTCTGGCAAATAAGATTATTTGCTCACGTATTGTTAGACACCATCACCATTGGAATCTTTCAACTTAATACCCAATTTAATGATTCAAAGTACAGTGTGTCCTAAAAATTCCTCTACTCACTCTTCACGAATTTATTGTATAAATACATCGAAATTTTACATTGTTAATATATACTGAATATAAGAAATGAAGTTGTGTACTTAACATTGGAAAGGAGTTTGTAGAGGAATTTTTGATAAATGAAATGTCCACCAGTTTCCTGGAAGTATACTTCGACAAATTTGCACCTATTTTGAAGAAGATGTTTCAAGATGGCAGGAGTTGATGTCTTGGCACTGTTCGTGTAATTGCAGTTTTCAGCTCGTCTTTTGTATGGGGTTTATCTGCATGCACTTTGTTCTTTAAATACCCACATTCCACAAAAAAAAAAGGCAGGAATGGCCAAAGTTTTTCAAAATTTTGAAATTTTTGGTAACTTACTCTGACTTTGAAAATTGAAAATTTCCAAATTTTGAAAATGTTTGGCCATTCCTAACTTTTTTCTGTGGAGGTATTTAAAGAATAAAGTATACCGAGATACTGTAATGCCCACGCAATAGATGAGCTGAAAATAATAATTACACAAATGGTAAAGACATCATTCTTGCCATCTTGAAACGTCCATCTCAAAATAAGTGCAAACGAGTTGAGCTATGTATCCTGGAAAATGGTGGAAAACTTTCGAACATTTATTATAAATTCCTCTACAAATTCTTTTTCAATGTTAAGTACACAATTTTATTTCATAAATTCAATATACATTACAACTGTAAACTTTGATATACTTGAATAATAAATTCAGGAAGAGTGAGTATGAGAACTGTAAGACACCATATGCAATATTTCTCATGTCTAACAGATAATGTCTTCAATTCACATTTCATGTTTCTTTGTGCTATTTAAATACTTATAAAAAAGGAATATGACTTTAATTATCTTTAACTTTCTTTTCTTTAAACTGTTCATAAAAGATACTTATTTCCCAGAATTTTAACATACATTCATCATAGATTCATCTCATAGAAAGTGTATATAGATATATATTTATGTAATAAATAAGTCTTTTAAGATAATTTCTTTTTTTTCCCCATTTCTGTAGCTTGCCATTTTTTCCTACATAAATGCTAATTCACAAATATACAGATAAATATTAAACAGCTGTACAAACTTTACATGCCTAGTCCTTTACTCCTTTTTTTAACACAGGCTTTGAAAATTACATAACTCTCCTCTATTTACAATTAATCATCTCACAATTCATTCTGAAGCTTCCATTGCTGCTAAGTATTCTAATTTTGGCAATGCCAGAGAATTTACATTAGTGAAATGAAAAGAATATTGTTTACGGTTTTCTCTTGCCTTGAATTATTTCCTTCTCTCTTCACTTGAAATTCTTACTCTGCAGCTGTTGCTATCATCTTACCAGTTGCTTCAGATGAGGATGACAAAAGTTGTGATTTTGTTTCTGCTTTCAAAACATCAATAATATCCACATAGTAATCACCAAAAACAGCTCGGTTGTGGGAAACCAACCGGAGGAACTGACCAGTGATACGAGCTAATTCAGGTTGCATACTTGACAAACCAGGTGGAATCCTGATGGGACTGGCTGTTGTTGAAGCCAAAACTTGACTGACAAAGTCAATAAGTCTTTGAACTGTAAAATTAATGAAATAAAAAATAAAAAAAATCGTATTAAATCTAGAATATTAACATTGAAATAAAAATCTCTTTAGGCCGGGTTCAGATGGTCGCGCATATACTAGTTGCAAACAACCAACTTACACTGTACACATGAAACTTGCAACATCGCGCGTATTGAAATACTAACTTTCAGCATTGAACCGTTCAGTTATCCGTGCAACTCGTGGCGATCAGACATATGGAGGGACAGTAAAAGTACAGCAAATAGATGACGACAAGAATGACTTCAATATTGAGTTATTTATCGAGAAGAAAAGCCCAGCAATTTGGAATATGAATCCCAAAGAATATTTATAATATCATTTCACTTTGGAAGTATTTATAAGTTATACTTCAATGACAATGAGATATAATCAAATAATTTCTTTTAATTTAATGTAAAAATTAATGAAATAAAAAATAACAAATAATAACATAATAGCAAGAACAGATGAAGGTACGTTTCCCCCCTTTATCTGTTCTTGATAATAGTGATGATGAAAAGTCATGTTCATCCAAAGAATATTCCAATAAAATAAACAGAGAAAAGGGCGTGGGAGCAATAGGTTTTAATATTTTGCAATGATGAAGATTGCAAGAAAAAAGTTGAAAATTGGAAGAAAAGAAACTTTTTTTTTCTTTTAATTTATTTATGCATGCATTTTTATTTTATAATGTTTAAATCATTTTGTGTCATTTACAAAGCATTTGTAAATTGAGCTCAAACTTTATCTGCATCTCGTATAGCATGTCCAGTTTAGATCGAGGTCCAGATTGATTGATGTCCAACAATGGTGCTGTTGCAGTCATATGAACGGTTACAAAAAAAGAATACGAATGTCTTAGCACGACAGTAAGCGATCATCTGAACCCAGCCTTATTGATTTCTTGACAAGAGCCTGAATAGTGTAAACTAAGGTGATTGATTACCTTTGTCCCGACTTATAAAAATATGAACTTAATAGGGTGTGATTTGCACAACTCCAACTATTTGGCATGAATGCATCCCATTTTATATTATGTTTTTGCTTAATATCAGATGAAAAATTTGGAGATCAGTATTCTAAAAAATCGCGATTATTATTCAATATGGACTCCATGAACTCAATTAAAAAAATCAACAACAACAAAAACCAGCACATGTGATTACGTCATACAAATCCAACAAGATAATAATAATGAATTACGGTATAGTATCATTTATAACGACTTCCAAGGGATCATGAAAAATCGATCACTATATCCGGTTGTTGTTGTTGTTATTATAACCGATACTCCTCTTTAACTGGTCCTTACACTTGATACCAATGTCAAAATGTAATCATTTGATTTGAAATCATTGGATTCGAAGGTGTTCTTATTTTTCTAGCAATCCTTCCAAATTGTTGAATATATTCAAATTCTCTGCACACTTCACAGTTCTTGGCACCAGACTCCAGCTGCCTAATAACGTTAGCTTTTTCTTCCACCATTAAGGATTTTCTTTTAGGAGCCATTCTAGTTAATACAACTACAGCTCAGCTAGCTCAGATTGAAAACTGAGTTAGTTTTCCAACTCAAAAAATTTGTCCTGCTAAAACAAGAGCTAAAAATTCGGTATGTTGGCAAACACTGAAACTGACTGACTAATGAACGTGAATGGCAGAGCAGCACATAATTTGAGAAAAAACTCTCAATAGCATGCACCCAGAAAGATCTTTTCCACGTGAACCTGCACCATTGCCAGAAATCAGTTATTAAGTGACAGGGATTCCCATTTCGGTTGAAAAGTCCACTGCTATCATTATAGGCATGTCACTATGACATTTTTTATTGTCATTTGAATGAAAAATGACATTTGAAGAGGAAAATCTGGTCATTGTATACAAGTTGGTTGCTATAACCAATGTCATTATAAATTATTTCTGATGTATTTTAAATGTTATAATACTATAAAATGGAAAACAAATAAAAAGTTTGTTATTTCAGCAGTTAAAAAATAAACTTTAATTTTGAAAATAGACCTTGTTCGCTTCGACAAAAAAAAAAAAGCCTTAAGCACATGCGCATCTTTTTCGTGAGGGAAAAGTGACTTTCGGGTGGGATAGCTTTGCTTTCTTCGTTTCGTTTGTTAACTTCCATTGGTGACATCTTTTTCTTTTATCAATTATAAAGACAAATACATGTTTTAAAAGTCTTCTAATCGTGCATCAACAAAGATATATAGAAAAAAAGAGTTTATTTGGAAGCATCGATCCTTACGATCAGCACAGAACCAGGAATAAAAACAAAAGGTTTTGTCCTGCATGTTGTTAATTTACTACAATTTCCGTGTATGAAATATTAAAAAACAACTCTGGATGAGAAGATTGTAACGCAATCCAGCTGGCATAAACAAATATAGCGAAAGCACGAGTACCCCCATGGCAATGCACATGTGCGACCGGAAAAGTCAAGTGGACAAGGTCTATACTTTTTTAATATATATTAATTGTCTATTTCTTATATTTGTAGAAAAAAAATTGCTCCCTGCCCTCCCAGGATCCTGTCCAGAATTTTGAATTTAAAAATCTGACCATGTTACTTAAACATTCAGCCCTTTAGAAGCTAAGTGATTAAACAATATACAGCATAAGCATATACAGTAAAAGTGCATTTCCCCTGATAAACATCTCTGAATCCTCATTTGTCAACTCTACTATAAGTGATGGATTTAATAAAGTGCCCCTCAATATAATACAATTTGTAAGAAACTGCATGATTAAAAAAAATTACTGAATTTTTAATTTATGAGATCAGCTTAAAGTTGTTTTCTACAGATCAATTAACTATTGCAATTAGAGAGAAATCATCATGGTAGTATGAACTTACAAACCAATCGGCGAACATGGCAATCGGCTGAAGCAACACTTTCAATCTGACCTTTCAAATTTCTTTCCTGTTGTTCATTCATTTTTGTGAAACCATGTTTTTGCAGGCATTCATTCACCTCATTTATTATCTGTACAGCAACATTTCCCAGTAATTCAGAAAGCCTGATTTGAAAACAGCAATGCATTTAGATTAAATCTCAAATATGATAAATTAAAAATGAAGGAAAAAAAATAAGGAAAAAAATAATAACAATACCCCCTTCCATTTGGATCGCTCAATATTATTGTTATGTGTTGTTTAAGTTGGCTCTTGAATTCTGCTAATCCTACAATTGCTTGACCAACAGTGCTGAATGTCACAAGAAGCAAAGATGCTACTATGGTCGTTTGAATAATTTTATCTCTTAAATCCAAAAATCTTATTTGATCCATCAACAAAGTCTAAATTTAAAAAGTATTCCATATATTAATAAATAAAAAAAGAAAATATATCTTTGCAAACAAAAAATATGCACAATATTTAAAAAAAACACTTACAGAAGGATTACAAATTAAGTATACAGTTTCAACAATCAATTAAAAAAAATGCCCACAATCTCATTATCAAAATGCATACAAGGTTTGCAAGAATGTCTTAGATGTCAAAAGAATTTGGATTCTAGAATAATCACAGACCAAGAACAATCTCTGATGCAAAATAGAACTAATTGATTATATCAATGCAAAATGTATGAGGTTGTTGTTCTCTGTACTGTACTGTACTTATAAATGAAATAAAGATTATTGTTCTCTTGTTGTTCTCTAAGCCCTTACAGTACAGCATCTTAGGTCAAAAATCATCAGACTTGTTTCAGCATTTAATCTCACAGTCATCAGAATGCAAGGAAAAGGGGGTTAGCAGCCCTTATGTAGCAATACAATGAATATTACCGTATCGTTCATTGTTTCACTATGTAAGGGCTGCTAGCTCCCATTCCCTTGTACCCTGATGAAGATCGAATTAAATGCCAAAACAAGTCTGATGATGATCAACCTAAAATGCTGTACCTGTAAGGCCTCTCTTTATTTTATAATGCAATGAAAGAGATGTTAAACAAAAAAGATGAATGAAAATTTATAAAACCTACAAGGCATATTTCAAAAGTAAGGGTTGGTTGGTTGGTTGGTTATAAAATGAGAATAAATGAAAATAATGAAAAATTTGTTATTTGATCCAAATACTTACATTTTTACATCATTTTTCTACATACTGCAAACACTTATAGAACATTGCATTGCAAACAGTTTTGTTATAGTGAAACAAGCTTCTTCAAACCCTCTAAATAAAATTCAACCATAGGGATTTCAACCAGTTTCAACTCTTAAGTCTCCTCGAATCAGTTTGTGATGTGATGGTTGTTCCGGGCTCCATGAAATCAACCAAAAAGATTTTCCTTTGAGACTGCGTTTGCTTGAATTTTTTCTGTCTGGGTGAACTAGAATGATGCCACTGCATGGATTGATCTCGGCCCAACGGCTGCTACCATCTCTTCCTACGTCTCAAAAACTGGCTTCCATCTCAATGGAAACGGAAGAGTTGAAAACCTTAGTGTAAAGCTAGCTGAACTTTACATTATGCAGAGAGTTTGAAAAAGCCTATGAAAAGATAAGAAACTGTGATGTGGAATTTCTTTTATATAAAGGAAAAACCTCTTATAAAAGAATATTTGAGAAATGAAGAAGCTTGTTTCATAGTATCAAGCATTTGGAACTATGTAGAAACTATGTAGAAACATAATATATGCATGTAAGCATTTGGAAACACTAATTTTTTATTTTTTATTTTTAATGTTCCACAGAGACTCCTGGAGCATCATCCATCACTGAACAACATGAAAAACCATAGTCCATCGTGATCTGGGGCGGAATTTGTGCCAGCAGAAGACACCCCTTGTCTTCATGGATGAAAAATCAAAATCAAAAAAGGTATGTATTTCCATAGGCTCAGTAGCTCTTCAGCAATTAAACATGGACTTTTCTGCAAAATCAGAATTGCAAAGTGAAAACAATACAAGAATGATGCAAGACAAGGAGTGCAAGACTGGCCACCTTACTCCCAGATCTTAATCCGATGGATTACATTGTTCGCTCCATTTTGGATGCCAGAATCTGTGCACAGCACCACAAAAGTTTGGGAGTCACTGAAACAATTGCTGGAAAGTTTGGAAGTGATTCATACCGGCAATATTGGGGCTCAACAAATGTTTGAGGCTCTGCATCAATGCTGAGGAAAGCCACTTTGAATTTTAAGAAACTCACTGATTATTAAGAAACAATATTATTTATTGTTGTTCCTTTGAATTTGGTTGTTCCAATGATCAGTACGACTAAAATATATGTCTCATTATTTTGCTATACCCTGTAAGAATATGATTTAAGTAGTTTATCATTTGATACCTTACTGGAGTAATCCTTTATTTCCCCTTTATATCTCATTTGTACATTCTCTTCTCCTTCAATACATTTACCTCTTCTTGTTGGAGAAGAAACAAAGGAAAACTATTTATGTACGTTATTCTTTTTAATTTTTGGTCTTTTCATTGTCCTATCTTTAAAATTTTTATTTGTATTAGTGCTTATCAAGATTGTGCAAGTGGAAGTTGCACCAGATGTAGTGAACCTGTGCTTTCAAATTAAGGTACTCTGATTGATTGAGCACAATATATTATTTTTACTTATGGTGAGGTAAAGAAGCTTCTGAAAGCCCCATCCCATTAGACCCCAATAACTTAAGGATGAACACACTGACCACTTCATGGTTGGTGGTTGTGATCATTTCACCTAGGGGAGAGTGGGATTGGTTCGGACAAAAATCAAATTTTTTCTCCCTGTGGGTTAATCATGAACCAAATAGTGAATGTGTATATCGTATTTTGTACTCTAAACCTTTCGTCGTTTACCTGTACATGTGATTTTCCAGTAGTCACATGATAATCTATATATATATATATATTTTAAAAAACCTCTGCAATGTCCGAACCTAGATGTGGGGTTGCTTCGGACTGCGCGGGGCCGTTTCGGATAAACTGATTTTTTTCACCATTTTAATGAAATACAAGGTAACTTTATTATCAAAAGAGCACTAAAATGTTATCACAACTTGCCTAATATTATCACATTATAAAAAATCACAATCACTTGACTAGCAGCCTTGTTTCATTTAGAAGCTGGGCTAGACGTGACATTTCTACTGCGGCTTTCACTTTCTGTATCTTCTGGGGCTCGCTTCATATCATCCCTGGTAGGCAGATCTTGCCTTCTGTTTGTAAGTTCTAACCAAACGCGTCCAAACCAAGCCCCTTTATTGTGTCTGAATTGACCCCATCACGCCAGAAGTCAAATAAAACCTTGTTAAGGCCTAACGATGCACATGGCCGAAATGAAACTGTAACACGTTTAAGTATAGTACTGCCCCTCAGAATAAATATCTAACTGTTAACATTTCTCGTATAACCTCTCTACAAATTCATGACAACAAATTTTATTTCTTATTTACTTAACTCTGCTGTGATCGTTCTGGCGAATAGATTTTCGTAATCTGTATTGTGTCGCCAATTAAGAATAATTTTTTAGACAGCGTGCGAATAGTTTCGACTGAAAAAATCGATTTGTCCGAACCAACCCCACTCTCCCCTACTTATTGCCGATTATCACACTTAACCTTTTATTTTTGAATTCATTACTTGTTTTATGTTGGAAATTTACTAATTAGCAGTACCTCAGGGAAAATCCAGTTGTCATTCCAATCAAGCAGTGCTACATATGCCATATAGATGATTTCATTATTACTGAGATTGCTATATTGTGGTTTGTTTGCATTGATAGGTACATTATCAACGAATTCTACTGAATTTTTTGAGGAGCTCAGTTTTTCAATGGTCCTCTTCAACCAGGCCCTCGTATATTCTAAACCATCTGTTCATAAAAAAAGGAAAACACACTTGCAATTACACTATTCAAATGGTTAAGAAACTTCCAAAATATTACTTATAGAACACTTTAAAATTTCTTATTCTGATTTCTCTCTCGCTATGTTTTACAAGGCCTGCATCAACTTCATTAAAATAAACAATGAAATATTTATAAATTTCTTAAAAGTGTAAATACCTTCTTGAGTTTCAAGAAATTCTGCAAATTTTTTCTTTTCATATTCTACCGATTGCTGCTGAATATGAGGTCGCATTTGTTGTATAGTGAAGTTAGCCATATCTAACTTCATTAGATCCAAGAGCTGAAGAATTTCTCTGGAGGAAAAGGAATAAAAAATTAACGTTTCATTAAAGCTTCTTATTTATCACTTATTTAACTTTGACTAATTTTGAAATACATATATGGTTGAATAATGAGCAATGCAATTAATTTAATAAGAAAATACAAAACAGTTTTTCAGTAACTATCAGTTCTGTATCTACCTGTACATGGGTACAATGTCGGTAATTGCCATCAGTTCTCTGATTTTGTCATCACGCACAGGTGCACAGAGTTTAGCCATAATAGAAATAATGTATTGTGCATAATAATGAAAATCTAAAGCATTATTTTCAGCTTGTTGTTTGATAAGATCAATGTCCAGTACTTCATTTATTTGATCCTTTAATTTTGTGTGGTGTGGAAGCAAAATGCTTAATAAGCCCTACAGCAACAAAAGAGTGAAGTAAATTTAAATCATTACAAAAAAGGGCATTATTTGGAAACATAACTGGTTAATTTGTGCCCATTTTGTAATACTAAAATTTTTATTGATGAAAATTTTTAAAATTAAGTCCAGGTCAATTATTGAACTATCTATATATTCAGGTGTACCTCTTTAATTTCACTTAATAAAATCATCGCATGCTCATAATTAGGGGGAGTTTCCTGGAGCTGTGCTTCAAAGGCATCCCAGAATGCCTTATGGATTATGTCTTTAACTTGACGTTCTAAGCTGAAATTATAATTAAAAGCTAGTTGATGAAAGATGGTTTTCATAAATCTTTTTTAGAAAGTAATATTAAATTTCAAATACATATAGTAATTGCAAAATATATTAATGGAAAAAGATATTCTATACATTTCTTAAAAATTTAGGATTCATAGTTTAAATGGTAATTTAAATGGTAATTCAAGGGCAAATTAAAATGCAGGACCACTCATAGGCAGAACAAGATACTGAAAATGTTATGGACTGAATGTTATGAGTATCTCAAAGCAGATCAGCTAAATCATAATCTGTAATAAATTAATATGCTGATGGCATATCGATTATGATAGCCATTTTTCACAGCATGCATGTCTAAATGATAAGCTACATGATGATTTATTTCTTTGGAGTCTTGGTTTTTGATTCTCTTGCATCCAGGTATGAAATCTCCTCTGCTCTTGCAGTGCCAGAAATGCTGTTATCACCATTTCCATTTCTGATGGCCAGAGAATTAACCATCCGATTAGGAAATCTCAATCAATTCAATATCATCCGATCTGACAATCTGTGCAATGACTTCATCTAATGCCACCATGTTTCACTATAAATATAGGCTTAGAGTTACTGAGCATGGATTTATACAGGGTCCAGTCGCATTATTATGACTGCCTCCCCAAAGCAGATGAGGTATTCCACTGAAATTATATTCACATTTATGAAAGTATCACACTGAAATTAAATTTTGGAAAAGCAAACTTTGTGAAATGTTCACATGCTGCAGCAGTGAAGATATATCGAAATTGGACAAACAGAACAAATGTGATGACCGGTTGCCAATTGTGAAGCCTCATGTGCCATTAGTTCTAGAAGTGAATGTCACCTGAAATTCAGTCAGGACCATTCAACATTGGCCATGAAGTCAACAGAAAGGTCTCCAAAACAACATTCCAATAAACCCTATTGTGCAGCAGATTCCAAAGCAGAACTTGTTCCTGCACACGTTAACACTGTAGTACTGCCAAAAACATCTCCATTGTGCATTTCTGCAGAAATATTGGGTTGGGATCCTTCTCGAATGAGCCACAATTTCTGTTTTATTGAGTGGACAGATGACAGCACATTTGTTGTTCATTTTAGAGAATAAACATCCAGTTATTGTCAGAAAGCAGATTAATGAGGGGTGTGATTACAGTTTGGGAGCTGTTTGCATGTCGTTTGGGTCTGTGATATCTATGGAAGGCAACATGAATAAAATGATTACAATCACTGCCGATCAGGTAGACTCATACATGTTGACTGCTGCTCTTTGGATGACAGCACCTATCATAAGATTATGCCATAAGCCAAAGAGCCAGAGTCGAAGGTGCAGATGTACAACTAAGACTTTAAGCTGCTAACCTAGTCATCAAACTGCCCAGATCTGAACTCAACCAAATATCTATGGAATCATCCAAACCAACTCTGGGATGGACTGCAATTTGCATAGTCACAGATGCATGTAGAATCTTACCAGGACTTTATTAAATTCTGCCATGGCAGCTACTGCCAAGTCACATTCCCTCTCAAAAGAGAAAGAACTAAAAGCAGGATATTTTCATTCATTAAGCAAATTGCAGAAATATTTCAATTTTATTCAAAAATACTGTGAAAAGTTGAACAAGTACTCCATAAAATATTTTTTAGTTATGAAATTATGATCATGAATAGACAATAATATTCAAATGATGTTTTTGATATCTTCAGATAGTTTGGATATAAAGGCCGAGGACAGTCTCCTCAGAACTGAATGGAACTGAATTATTTTTTTAAAACTCACAAAACTTGCAATGGAAAACCTCAAAAACTTTATATACAATTACTAGGAAAAATGAGAACAAATTGTAAATATAAAATGAAATTAATATATCAATAAACATAATGTAAAGTTTTTTTTCTATTGAATATGTAAGGATTGAACATAATATAAGGATTTCCCTTAATTTCAGTCTACTAGGGAACACTTGTTTGTTCAGGTAGATTAATAATAGGGTTTTTTGGCAACTCAGAATCTAACTCGGATTTGAGGTGCGAAACATTCGGAACCGGTCTGATTGACTGACTGCTCATAAAGAGTTTTCGGCGGAGGACTTGTGATGCCATTATCTGTCAGAATCGTGACGTAAATGTCAGTCTAACAATTCTTGCCTGAGAAGTCAGAAAATCAGGATGGCTATCTCATTGTTGATAGACATGCGATCATTTCATTATAAAAACTTGGTTTTCTCCTGTACTACAGGAAAGCATTAACGACCACAGGCTACTATCAGCAGTTATTGCCATTCTTAAGAACGATGAAGATGAATTTTACTACTATCAGAATTAAAATGCTGTCACTTTCCTGTAGGATGGAGGAAAATGTCAGATCTTTATTGCTGTCACTTGACTGAAAATAAAACTATTTTTATTGCTGTTTCAATGGGCTCAGGCATTGACGAATTGTTATTAATCTGCATGTTTATTTTAAAGCCTTGTTATAATTCAATTGTGCCTGTTTGCATGGTTTCAGTTTCTCAATGAACTGTCTAATCTTCTAATCGGCAGGTTGATGGCACTGCAGTCTCAAAGCCAGTCAGTTTATGTATCCAGCACTTCGACTCAGATCAGCTTATATGCAAGTCCGAAAATCGTCATAGGTCACAAGACTTTTGGCTTCAAGTGATCTAGTATCATTATCACATATTACACTTTGTCTATTGCATTAACCTGTGGAAACAAAAGAATAGGCATCACTCTGAACAGTAGTGACTTTCCCTTAGGAGACTGGCTTTATGGGACACCCTATGGATACCCTATGCCCTATCTCTTTGATATACCTTTTCTCAGGAGGTTCTACCCTTTCTAACTTAAAGTCTTTATCAACTGATATTTCATGAGCAAGTGCCATGTTTGTAACTCCGTTTGCAGCTTTCATAATTTGCTCCAAAGAAACAAAACGTGGAGGAGATGCTAAAATGGGAAGGAAAAAATATAACTTTTAAAAAAAGAATTATTATCTAAGATAAACCAACAGTGGATTTAATCTTTTTGTATTAAAAATCTCTTTCCTCTGGCTTGAAATATGTTATATGACAGCATTCTGCCTACTAGTATCTCTGTGGATGATGATGAATAGAGATACTTTAATGTGGATCAGGCTGTACTGCCATATCCTAGACTTAGTAGTTTAAAGAATAACTCAAGATCGTCCGATGAGGGTCTTATCTTATGCCACACCTGATGTTTACATTATTGATGAAAAATAAATTATTTTCATCAATAATTTAATAGGTTAAGTTTCAGAATAAGTCTTTAAGCCAAAAACGTTTGTTAGTCAAGCATCAAGCAATATTATCAGGAATAGGCAAGATGGAAAATGACTCTCAATGGCAATTCGTGGCGACAACCTCGTAGTCATTTTTTCCCTGAAGAAGCGATACTCAAGGCGTTTTCTGAACAGGGCCCAATAGGGCCCAAAAGTGGATTGGAAATAATCCAGATATAGACCATAAAATGAAAGATAAAAATTTCCGTGCTAACACCAAACAGAACAACAGATTTATGCAGTATATGCAAGATGTTGGGGTTCAGAAGACCACTGCGAGTGTTACTTTATCATAAAAAACAACAGACCACGAGATTGGTCCAGAAATTGTTATAGAGTCAAATTTCCTTTTCATCTATTTATTATTCTGTTTCGTATATAAAATCCACTGTGGTCATCATACACATATGTCAATATACGAGGGCTGTTCAATAATGAAGGAGACTGAATTTTTACTTCAAAGAGTATTAGCAGTAGCAATAATCTGTTTTAACATTGTGAGAAACTGCCATGTAGCATGCATGCCTGCACAAGATCAAACGTGTTTAGTTCCTCAGTATTGTGTGGCAGCAATTGAAATACGTATCAGTTTGTTTCCGCCTACAGTGAGAATGGAGCATAGTTTAATATGCTGCAAGAAGCTTATGGTGAAGCAATTCTTCCAAGATATACTGTTTTTCATTGGTTCAAACAGTTTCAGGAGGATCGGCGATCAACGTCGAAGGAACACAGTTTCGGGGCACCGACAACAGCAGTAACGGAAGTGGCGATTAACACTGTGGTTGTCATAGTCAGAGAGGATCGTTGAATAAGCATCCGAGAACTTGCAGAAGTGTTGTAGATATCGTGTGGAAGCACTCACACAATTAAGACTGATCGTCGTCACATTCGGTGCCCCAGAACTGTGTTCCTTCGACGTTGATCACCGGTCCTTCTGAAACTGTTTGAACCAATGAAAAAGTAGACTGTTCAATCTTGGCAGACTTGCTTCACCATAAGCTTCTTGCAGCATATTGTGAAGGTTTCCAATGGTTTTTTTCTTTAAACGATAACAAAATCTGATGGCACAATACTGCTCCCACGCGTAATGTCCTTTTCATCATAGGCACAAACTAACTAGATACGTATTTCAATTGCTGCCATCCAGTACTGAGGAACTAAACACGTTCGATCTTGGGCAGGAATGCATGCCACATGGTGGTCTCTCATAACGTTAAAATAGATTATTGCTACTGCAAATACCTTTTGAAGAAAAATTTCAGTGTCATTCATTATTGAACAGCCCTCGTAATTTAGCTCTTTAGAAAATGCCTGGACAAAACTAATCAGCCTACTTTAACAAGACTTTTATTATCTTCCTTAATAATCTGCCTCGGTTACTTAATTGCAACTTTCACCTAAAGTTCTATAATCTATATTATCTACACAAAGTTTCTAATTTTAATCACAGGAGAACGCTAACACAAGTTTTAACAGCAAACATTAAATTAGGCTTAGACTATTTGCTGAGAATAACATTATATATCAGGATCATGAATGTAAAAGTTTTTAATTTTGATTAAATTCTATATGTTATTATCAACTTAACTGAGGCTGCAACTCACATTACCTACCCCTCCTTGCCTTTGCCTTAATTTTCTGTTCCTCTCCTCTTGGCATTCTCTACAAATGCGTGCCCAGGACACACGACCCTCTTTAATATTGTGGCCCTGACTTAATTACTATATTAATCTAGTCAATTGGGCCACCACAGACATAGGGTACTGGCATCTCCTGCAACTAACAAATCGAGCCACCAGAATGAAGTAAAGATGGAAGCTTATGGTTCCTCGTTAGAATCCAGGATCTGATTTTTTTTATTTTCTATTTCCATCTTTTTTCAAGAGAATGAATTTTCAGATTACTGGCAAAAACCATATGTATTAATAATTTCTGTTAAAAATTGTACACATTTTAATATCAATAAAATCATGAAGAAAAGCAATAAAGTGGCAATATAAGGATTGAATCCAGGTCGTGGAATTTTTCTTTTCCTTATTCATTTACACTGAAGAGCTAAAATATTATGACCACTTACTGAAGAACGCTTGCACCACCTTTTGCCTGCAAAACAGCAGCAAATCGCCTTGGCATGGATGCCTTAAGTTCTTGGTAGATGATTGGAGACAAGTTATACCAAATGTCTAAGCAGTGGTCACACAAAGTTGAGATATTCTAATACAGTGATATTTGAGCTCTGAGCTGCCACGCCATGACATCCCAAATGTGCTCTATTGGATTAAGATCTGGCGAGTTAGGTGGCCAGGACATTAATTGGAATTCATCCTTATGCTCCTAGAACCACTCCAACACAATTCGAGCCTTGTGACATGGGGTGTTGTCCTGCTGGAACATTCCATTTCCAGTTGGGAAGACAGACCCCATGTAAGGGTGCAACTGGTCCGCAATTGGGATGCTCAGGTAATCTGCAGCATTCGTGGCCCGTTCTACCCCAACTATAGGTCCCAGAGCTGCCCATGAGAACATCCCCCAAAGCATAATACTGCCATCACCAGCCTGTGTATGGGAGAGCAACTGACACAACCCTGACACAACCATTGATGTGATGACTAAGAAATCGGGATTCATCCGACCAGGCAACTCTCTTCCACTTATCCATAATCCAGTCTCGGTGTTCCCAGGCTCACTATAGGCATAGTTAACAATGATGCTTGGTCAACAGAGGCACACGAGTGGGACATCTGCTGCGCAGTCCCATATCCAACAGTGTCCGCTGAATTGTGTGTTCAGAAATGCTTGCACTTGGACCTGCATTGTATTGGGCTGTCGGCTGAGCCACTGTCTAGTGCCGATCCTGCTTTATCAAGTGGGACAGTCTCCGATGTCCTTTTTCTTTGATGATGCGTGAGCATCCAAAACCTTAGCATCTACTGCTGGTTTCACCATCATTTATCCACATTGCATAAATACTAACAACGGCAGATCTTGAATAATCTACCAGTTGTGCAGTTTCGGTGATACTCGTTCCGAGTCTTCGGGCCATTACAATCTGCCCTCTTATCAAATTCGCTTAGATCAGCAGCCTTTTCCCATCACTCGCAAAATTAAGTGCAAGACTGATTCCATACCTTCTCCAGCAGCAGTTAAATACCATTCCCATTTAATTACGTGCCTTCCACGTGATCCAGAAGAGTTCATTCACCAATGTGGTGATGGTCATAATGTTTTGGCTCTTCAGTGTATATTCAATCCTCTAATTTGAACATCGTTTCTGTGTTCTAATCATCAATTTATAGTTAATTTTCATCAGCTTGCTGATGGTTTTCTGAAAGGAGAAATTCCCCTCCTGCGAGCCAGATGCCTTTCCTATCATGGGCTTTCACTATGACTGCTTAGTTGTATCAGCATTTGCGATAGCCCAATTGGTAGAGGCAATGAAGTAGAGACTAATGGTTCCTAGCTCAAATCCAGATAGCGGAATTTTTGTTTTCCTTTTTTATTTACATTCAATGAACAGAAGCAGATAAACACAAATATTGTAATAATGCACTGCATAGGAAGTAAAATACAATTCACATATAAAATGATTATACACTGACTTGGAAGCAAAAGGCCATTATCTTAGAATAAGTTTCAGTGCAAATTGTATATGCAAATATATTTAAATCTGGGGTATAACTATGCTTAAATTAAGTGAGTTTAAAAACACAAATCCACCATAAGATCAATACCTTCTAATCTTATTGTAAAGATAAAGTTATAACCAATTTCTTAAAATTTCAAACATGAATATATCACCATTAGTTCAACTTTTAAAGAAAACTTAATTCAATTTAAAAAAAAAAAAAATTAAAAAATTTTAATCTTACTCATAAAACTAATAGCTAATTAACAATTTTATTAAGCTTTATTTTTAAATCATAAAGATACAGGGCCCAATCACATTGTTATGACCACCTCCCCACCTGCCCTTCAAAGCAAAATATTCAGCAAAACTTAGATGGGACCTTAGCCAAGCAGCAACATGTAGCCTTTTCCAATGAGTCATGATTTTAGCTTCACCAAGTGGACGGATGGTGGCATATTTAGTGTCCAACCTTAGAGAACAAACACAGACACAGAAGGTAGGTTTGATGCAGTCAAATTACTGTATGGAGTATTTTTTTTGGCATTGTTTGGGTCTACAGATACTTTGGAATGGCAAAAGGTTACCTCTCAACTGTAGCTGACCAGATACACCCATACATGTTGACCGTATTTCATGAGTGATGATTGCACCTATCAGCAAGACAATGCAACATGCCTTACTGCAGAATTTCTGTGAATGGCTCGAGCGGATGACAAAGACTTCAAGCTTCACCTTACTGCCAAACTCCCCAATCTAAAATCCGTGGGTTTACCTTAAACCTTCTAACCAACTCCAGAATTGCCGTAGTCTGCATGGTCATATATTATCTAAAGAAACCTTCCAGCATCTTCTAGAGTCTCTCCCATAGCAGCTGGCTACAGTACATGCTGCCGAAAAACGAATTCTGGCTACTAAATTGATGGTCATAATAATGTGACCAGACATCGCTTAAGCTTTATAAAGGTTTAAAAATCTTTCAGCAGGTCTTTCATAATTATCTTTTCTTTACCAGCGAGACCTGGAATGATAAATCCTTTAGTTGGAGTTTCTACACGTTGACGCTTATCTGTGTCATTGGTTCTTCCTTTTTGTGCCAGCTCATCCTCACTTCCACTGGCACTATCTGTACTTAAATATCTTTCCCGGGCATGGCCTGCATTTTGCTGTGGGCTACAGCCAGGTTCCGAGCCATTTTGGTAATCATCTTCACTGTGGTCAGACAAACTGACTTCTGTACGACTGCTTTCAGCTGTACGAATGGCAATTCCGTTTGTTGTTTTATTGTTTTTTGAAGAAGATGATCCTTGTTTAGAATCACGATGGCTGGTTTCGTCAGGTGAACTTTTATTGTCCATTTTCTTTAATTTTCTAAAAACTGCAATTGAAAACAAAATATATTTAAATATAACACATCTGAAGAAAGTATGCATTTTATCAATGAAAAACGGGCAGGAGATGAGAAATGTTAACTTTAAAGACCAACTCTACGCAAAAAAATCAATTACGAGGGTTGGGGCCTAAGTCACGGCAACTATTTTTTTTCTTGTAGATATGTGAACAGATCACAAACGTATATGTGTCGTGTGGAAGTTCTGCAGGCATAGTGTGTATGCAGAACAGATGGCTCTGTGATAGCTGGTAGTAGCGCAGTGAGAGCTGTGAAATCAGTCAGTTGGTGAGTGTCGTGCGAGATGGAAGTAACCCGTGTTGAGCAGAGCGCTTACATCAAAATAGCCGTTCTCCGAGGGAGAAATGCGATGGAATGTCACAGTGAATTAGTGGAAGCCCTTGAGAATAATGCCCTACCATACCGTACAGTAGCACGGTGGGTAGGAAAGTTTCAGCAAGGACGTGTGTCAACCAGTGATGAGCAACATGTGTCAACCAATGATGAATAATGCCTCCCACATCGTTGGCAGCGTGTGGTGACAGTAGCAGGGGACTACTTTGAGGGTCTTTAGGCCCAGGTTTGTCATGTCAACTTTATGTGTACTGTGTTGTCATTCTTTTGCACCGTGAAGGCCATATTGCCCTGTATACTATCGTAATAAATTAGTGTGTTACGATATTTCAGTGCTATTCATTGTCCACACATGTAGTTAACACCTTGTCCTTTCGTCTGTATATGTCACATTTTCCAACCGGACTGGTATCTTCAAGAAAAAAAATAGTTGCCATGACTTTTGCCCCAACCCTCGTATAATTTTTTTTTTTCAACATAACACATATTTCTCCTCTCGCTGGCCTTTTTCCAGAAATGGCATCGATGGAGTCAAACGAGGCCAACAAGAAATGCAGGCTCCAATGCTGAAAAGTCCCCTGACCAACAATTCAACCTTCAGTGTTTTCAACAAATGAAAAAATACTGATTATTATAACCCAAGATGGAAACTAGGGCCTATCTTTCTCGTCGGCCACACACGACTCCAATGATGTAACGGCCTCACCCAAGATGGATGCCTCCTTATTTCAACTCGCGTTCATTCATTTTCCCCACATTACAGCGAGATTTAAAATTTTTTAAATATGCCATGATTTTATTAATACGTTAGTCTTTCAGTTTAAATAAAGTTGTATATGCCCATAGAGTTGTCCTTTAAATGAAATTCATCATGTCCCAAAGGTGCATTTTTTAAATGATTAGTTTCAACATTTCCATATGCCAACAGAATGGATTGTTTAGCAAGCCATATTTACTTTGCAAGTGTTACATGCAGGGTGCGGCAGATATTTGAGAACACATGAGTATGACATAATAATCAATACGTTATACTATTTAACAATTCCGAAACTAGGCAGAAAAACATGGCGGATCTAAAGATAACCCAGCAAATGAAGCATGCTGTCATCATCACCTTGGCTGCAGGACACTCTGACTCCGAGATTGCTACATTCCTGAAAGTCGCCTATTTGTTCGTGTTCAAAATTTGGGGAGAACTGGACGCTGCCAATGGTGACGTGCCAATCGTTTCACAGAGGAACTGATGTTGTTGGCGCTCAGACCGTATCAGGATGCCAGAATTCATCCGTTCTGTCCAAACTGCAATCGATGAGGACCCTGGGAAGCCCATAAGGGCACTCGGGAGGGAGTTGCCGGTTAATGAGGCAACCATTTGACGTGTGGTGTGTGAAGACCTCTGTTACAAGTTTTATGTGTTGCGGAGGGGACAGTTCATGTCCGAGACAACCAAGAAGAATCGACTGGACAGGACCAAGCACCTCCTCAACAAGCTGAAGCATCCAGAGGAACCAGGAATGCTGTGGTTCTTCTCCGATGAGAAAAACTTCGTGCAAGACCAGAACGTTAACCGCAGAAATGATTGATGGCTGTGCCAAATCCCCCAGGAAATTCCAATCATCATGCATACGAAATTTCCAGGCGCAATGATGGCTCTGGGCGTCGTGAGCAGTGAAGGTGACGTGATTGCCTCCACATTTCTTCCATCAAGGTCTCAGGGTCAATGCTGCTGCTTACACCGATGTGTTGGCAAGAGTTGTGAAGCCCTGGATAGGCTGTAGCACATGATAGGCTGTACGTTTTTCAACAGGACTCTGCTCCAAATCATAAGGCCCACAGCACCCAAGCATGGATGACCACAAATCTTCACAAACACATTCCTCCCAAGATCTCAATCTTTGGATTATTACTTCTGGCGCGTCGTTGAGAGGAAGTCCAACAAGCATCCACACAAACCGTTGAAGTTCTCAGGCCAGCTATTGTGGAGGCAAAGGCAGAAATCCAGAAGACCAACCTCACTGCTCCCTTTTTTTCCACACAAGAATACCATTTAATCTATCATGTGATTCAATTCTCATACTTTGACAATTTCATTAACAATTTCCTCACCAAACATGAACTTAACAGCCATTATTTATGGTTGAGGAAGTTCAATCATAATAAATGGGGTGACAATGCTACAAATGAGTTTTCCTATTAAGTACATACAATCATGATTCATTGAGGAAATTGCTAATGATAATGCTCATATGATACCACTATGCACTTAGGGAAAAAAATAAATAAAATAAATAAAGAACACAAAATTAAAAGCTACAACAATGAACATTTCATGAACATACAAACTCTGTGTCTCTATGCTATAGACAGTTGCAAATTTAATAATGAGCACCAGTTTGCAAAAAGAGACTTTTTTTTTTTTTTTTTTTTTTACTGTCGCACATATTCCAAATTTACACTCTCTTTAGACAAAGTGTAACCTGAACAATGTGCTTTTAAAATAATGTTTAAATTTTATTTTAATTTTTCACAAATTACTATAGACACTCCCCGACTTATGATCATACGAGTTACAACTTTTTGGAGATACGATGCATTGTGAGATGACGAAAAAAAATCTGAAAAAGAAAAATAAAACACGAAGTTCAAATCAAGCGATGTGATGATGTCAGCATAAAGGTGATCAGGCATAGCAATAATCATACTACATGGTTAAGTCTATATCCCATGAAGTTTATATCTCGTGAACGTTTTATGCATTAATACCCTTTACATTACACAAGGTTTGACAATTATAAAACGAGACTGATGCTACTTTGAACATGTTCAATCATGTGCGACCACGACAATGCGTGTTTTTGATCTATAAACTTATCCTTGTTGCCGCATGTACAAGTTGTGCGTGCATTTATATTCTTATGCTTCAACCACATTAGTTCATTAGGTGACGTTCCAATATTAAACAAGGAACAAAGAGCAAACATTAAGTTCTTTCTTAAATTTGGAAGACCGCTATGGAAACTTACAAACTGATAAAGCAAGTGTATGGTGATGATGCATTATCTCGTGCACGTACTCTTGAATGGTTCGCTAGATTTCGTGATGGCCGAGAAGAGCTGAAAGATGACAAACACATGGGATGTCCGAAAATTGTTCGAACACAGGAAATGATCGAGAAGGTGAGAACTTTTGTTAAGTGATCGGCTGGTAAATGAATCTGAAAATGATGGAAGAATTTTAAACATAAACCGAGAAACAATTCGCCTAATATTGACACAGGATTTGGGCAAAAGGAAACTGTGTTCCATTTGTGCCACATTTCTTAACAAATGAGCAAAAAAGAAACAAGAGTGGATGCTTGCACGGAATTCATCGCGGCCGAAGATGCCAACTCAAACTTTCTGGATTCAATTATGACATGGGATGAAACCTGGTGCTATCAGTATGACTCCAAAAGAAGTTTGTCCCAGTTTGAAAAGTCAAGAACAAAATTAATGCTCATCACTTTCTTTGACAGCACTGGCATTCTCCAGAAGGAATTTGTTCCGCCTAAAAAAACGGTCAACAAGGAGCACTACAGGGAGATTTTGCAGTGTCTGATTAAGAGAACCCATCGAGTACGGCCATAATTTCATGCAAAAGGGAGTTGGTTCTTACTGCACAATAATGCCAGACCACGCACAGCAGTGCTTTTCAAGGAGTTCTTAGCCAGTAATGGAATTATGGAGCTTTATCACACTTCCTATTCCACAGATTTGAGAATATAGAGGACATCAAAAAGAACGTTACAGCCAAACTTGAAAAAGTTAAGACAGAGGACTTTAAAGCATGGTTCCAAAACTTGTATGAACGTTGCAATCTGTGTGTAGCCTCAGAAGTTAGATGCTTTGAAAAATATTAACCGTTTTGCCCGAATTATGTCTTGTATTTGTTAAATTGCTCCAATCTTGTTTATTACCGTAATATTAACTTTTTTTCATCAACATTAATAAATATTGGTTAAGGTACAATAGCTGAGGCTGATTTGGTTGATTCTGATTGACAACATACAAGTTCTGACAAATCAAAGGTAAGAGAGATCTACGTGGTTTCATTGGTTATCAACAGATAATGTCTGTTGTGCTTTTTCTATAGCCGGCTCGGTGGCCGAGAGGGTTAAGGCGCAGGTCTTTCCGCTCTCGAAACCAGCGAGTCGCGGGTTCGAATCCCGCCGGGGGCATGGATGTTTGTGTTTGTGGTTGTGTTTGTGTTTGTGTTAGGCCGCAGCGGGCCAATCACCTGCTAGGCTGAATTAACAAAAGATTAAAAGAAGGCAAAAGAGATACTAGAAATCTCTTTGCAAATCCTCTACACTGCAAGGTAAAAGAGGACTGGACTAAGCAAGCAAGCTTTTTCTATAGCTACAGTCCCAAAACTTTTCAATATAAACCATATCTGTCAAATAATTCTATACTCTATGCATTTCTTTCATATTTTCATTTGGTATAGAGTCCCTTCTACATTTTAATAATTTATCATATGATTTTAAATTATTACTTACTTAAGTAAAATGGTCCAAAATTTGGTGTAGCCTGTATTAAAGGTTAATAATCAATTTTATCTTGATTACGCTTTGAACCCGATAATCATGGGGGAGGGGGCGCTGGAGGGACCTAAAGGAGAGAAAAAAACAAAAAAAAAAAAAAAGCTATTAACTCCAACATAATGGACTATTATTCATTATTTAAGAGTTTTCATCAATTTTCTGGTGATTTTAAAGGAAAATACCCGATCTGCGAGCAGGTGCCTGCTTCATTACAGAGTTTCACTTTTACTTCGTTTAGAATACATATACTTGAAGAAAGCTTTGGTCTCTGTCTACATTAGCTCAGTTGGTAGAAGCAACAAGTCTGATATTTGTGGTTCTTGGTTTGAATTCAAGTATGGAGTTTTTCCTTTCGTTTTTCATCCTAATATGTTTATAACTAATGTTCCGTTAGCTGATTACAACTGTAAACCAAGTTGCTATCCACTATCTCCAAGAATGCAAAGATCTCAGGCATTTTTCTTTTACATGAGATTTGAAGTAAACTTGCAAACATTGCCCATTCCCATTCCAGTATTATACAGGGTGATTATAATTAAGTTACGATTTCAAAAATCGATAATTTGAAAACTACTCGTCAGAATGACCTGATATTTTAGCAGAACAATCGTGAGGCAATGGAATTTTGTTTGGCGAAGGAAAAAAAATAGTTCTTAATAACTAGTAACCAGAATAATCAAAGTGTGCAGTAAGGCCACTAGCTAGACTGTACGTGAGAGTCAATAAGAAGATGGTATAAGGTGTCCATTGGTATCTGGAACCAATGCACGCTGCTATGTATTTAATAGCTGCTAACAGGTGCATGGTAGAGGATCCATGGACATGTGAGTTGAGGTGATCCCAAAGATTTTTGATTGGATGTAGATCTGGGGAATTGGGGAGGAGGGGCAGGGAAGTACTTGGAGGCCTTCCGTATGCATAAATAATTTTCTGTTGGAATTCTCTTCCCCATGTTCTTCATAGCCTATACACAAAGTTTCATTACTGTCCCATGCAATAACACATCCTGCAGCCTATGCAGAAGTGGAGAACTTTATAACCACCTGGTACATGCAGAAGTATTATACAGTATTTTAAAAACGAATATCAATTGAATAGGCAATATCAAGAGAAATGGGCTCCACAAATAAATAGAATTTTGAAGACGGGCTTTATTTCATCAGTAATAATAAATGCATTTACAGTAGTAGGCAATTTATAGTTAGAAAAACAAAACAAAAAAAAAAAAATAACAAGATTTTCTTCTTTTTCCCTTTAGACAATTTTAGAATTCTTACTCACTTAAAACATTTCTAAATGGCAGTTCTTATCGTATCCTGTTTTTGAGTTGCTCTTTCTAAACTTCTGCTTATAAACTTAAAATTTCTTTAACATTGATTTTTTTTTTTAAAAAAAAAAGATCAAAAACCAAAAGGCTCAATTTTTAACAATTTCTATATCAATCAACAAAAAGAATGTTTAAACAGATCTTAATGTGGGCGGCTTAAATACAAGCCAACTTTTGCAAACATGCAACAACAAGACCTTGGAAAGGAAGTTCTATTTCAATGTCGGTCTGTCTGCTCTCTCATTATTTCTCCTTTTCTCTTTTTATATAAAATAAAAAAGGAAAACCAAATGTTTAATACGTGATATTGATCATGTACGATTTAAATACAAATGGAAAAAATAGACATACTTTTAATTTGCATATAAAAATAAAAATTTGGATATTATGCATTCAAATGTTTTATATGGCAAACGGATTATAATTTCAGGAACAGTAGAAGCCTAAAATCTTAGTTTAGAATATCTGGATATATATGCTTAACATTATAAAGTATTTAGATTTATAACCAAGCTCGTAGAAAAAACAAAAAGTTAAAAAAAAAAAAAAAACATGAAATAATTGACTTTCTTATTAATTAATCCTCTACAAATTAAATAAATTTTTTTATTCGTATTTTATTTGATTATCTTAGTCCAAAAGTTTTTTTTAATTTATTTAATTTGTAGAGGATTAATTAATTAATAAGAAAATCAATTATTTAATGATAACTATCAACCTCTAAAAGACTTTTTACATTACCAAACCATTAAACTTATTTTTAAAGGAAAACACGTTTCAAAGCAATGCCTGCATCAGCTGGCCTCACATTGTACTTGCAAATGCAAAACATTTCCACAAGGGAATCCAGTCAAAGTCACAGAAGGACTGGGATTTCCTTGATCTCAATTCCTTGTGTTTGTTTACATGCAGACCAGCAGCAGCGCTTGCATTTTCACATAGCTACTTTAAAGCACGCTCTTATAATAACCATGGTATTTGCTATTAACCTTCGTGTGTTTATTATTTATGTGTTCTTAATAAAAGTACTGAAAATTAATTTTGGTGAGTGATTTCATCATAGGTTTTTTTTTTAAATTTTAAAATCAAAAGTAACAGGTGCTTAAAAATGACATACAAGCTCACTTCGGGGAAATATTGTACATACATGCACATTGGTAGATTTTTATAAATAAGCGCTTTTAAAATAATGTATTTTAGAAATTTATTTTTGAAAATGTAGTGTCTCCAAAGTGAAATGGAATTAGCGATACAATATAAGGAAATATAAATATTAGTGATATATATAGCAACAGAATGTGGATATGCAATTTCTTGCTTCTCTTCAACTCTTCACTTTGGTAAGTGTTTTTTTATAAGGTTTAATTTTGTTTTAGTTGACACTTTGGTTTAATTTTGTTTTAGTTGGCATTTTTTTAATGAGCCTAAACTCAAAAAATAAGAACTAAAATTTCATTGCTTTTCTTAATTTATTAAATTAAAATTAAATTTATTTAAAATTTGATTTTTATGAAATGTCAATATGAGGTCTCATAATTATCATAAGAACTCCTAGATGTCTATATGATTTTTATTCTTTTTCTTAATTTTACTTGGATTTTTGATGTCTTCAATGTGAAGTTCAATGATGTTCATTCTATGATAGTGTTCACCCTGAAAATCACATCTTTTTGTGAAATTCTTCATACTTTAAAGAACACATTTCCAAAGTTTTATAATTTAACCGTATGCTGATTTTTAAATATCGGTATTTTTATGAAGCAGAATATGCTTCAATTAATATTGGGCATTTTTCTTTAAACCTCATTTTCTCAAAATTTAGTTTTTGATGCTTTAACTTACAATTGGCTAAATATTCTGGGAAGTAATGGGTTCACTGCATTTTCATACCTAGCTGGCTACCTCGTCTCTTCCATTTTTGCAAACACTAGCTTACCATTTAATATCCATCATGTTGCCAAGGCAGAATCACGATAGATGCTGGATGATTTACCACTCCAGCCCCCAATCTCTGCAATCAACAATGAGCTTGGCTGGCCCTCCATGACGCACGCACACAAAATTCTCTATACACCGAAGCATCTGATGCTATTTCAACCGCATGCCTATATGGCATTAGCACTAGTGATTCTGGGAGCTGGCTACATGCCCTCCCTTCCCCTCGCTTGGGTACTTTCCTTGATGACAACTCCCTTCATATTGCCGTTGCCTTCCGCTTAGGTAGTTATCTATGTTTTCCACATCCTTGCCACTGCAGTGCAAACATTGACGAACTAGCCCGCCACCCCCTCAGCTGTGACAGTTTTAGTTGTAGAAGCTGCCATAGTTGTTTAAATGACACGGTACACCGTGCCCTCACCAACGCAGGCATTCCATCATCACTGAATCCAAGGGTCTGTCCCGAAGCGATGGCAAACGCCCTGATGGAGTGACCCTCTCTGCCTGGAAGTCAGGGAAGATGCTACTATGGGACGTGACCTGTGTGGATACCCTTGCCTACTCCAACCCTATACGGAAGTTCAAGTGAGGCCCATGTAGGAAGAAAGAAAGAAAACGTCTAAGTACGCCGACCTGCCTAACAACTTTCTTTTTGCCCCCATCGGCTTCGAGACTTTCGGCTCCTGGGGGTCTAATGCCCTCTCTTTCCTAAGCGACCTCGGTTTTAGACTTTCCGTTGCTACCCAGGACACTAGATTCATGGAGTTTCTCCGCCAGAGAATCTCCCTGGACATTCAGAGAGGTAATATGGCTTGCATCAATGCTTCTCTACCACGTGCTACTCCCTTTAATGAAATTTTCTTCATTTGACCCCCCCCCCCACCCCATTTGGTGGACTTTTCTGCAACCTCTAGTAAATGAAGGACTTTATTATTTTTACATGAAAAAGTAACATTTTATTTAATCAATGACCAAATTTAGTATGTATTAATTGTTAAAATTAGAATGTATCAGTTGAAAGTTAATTATAAATAGATGTAATATTATTAGCACTATTCCTATATTATTCATGATTGTTGTATTTACAATTAAAGTTGAAAATTTTAAGCCACAAATAGGAAATATTCTGTGACTCTGAGTAATCATTCAAGATTTAGATCAATAGAAATTTTATAAAATGTTAATAATTTTATTCTGTTTTCTAAAGTGTTGTACTTTGAATTGAAATTTCGATATAGAATTTTTTATGAGGATTCCTTATTCTTTAATAGTAAACAATGCATGATTTATTTCATTTCAATAATATTATGTAATAAATTATTCTTTGTGTATATTTTTATGTCTATACATGTAAAAAAATAAATAAATAAATAAAATAAAATAAAATAAAATAAAATAAAATAAAAAAAAAAAAAAGTAAAAAAACCCACATTGAATTTGAACCGTTTTTTTTTCTTTTTTTTTTTTTTTTTTTTTTTTTTGTAAATAGCATGCTGAACAGATGTGTATGATCGGCATTTACACATGTATGCTATCCCATAGTCTGGTACTAAATAGGCCCTAGGCTCATCTATCCATAATGATGATGAAAGTCACACATTGAAGATGCAATCAACTGGCCCAAATATTATCACAAAAAAAAAAAAAAAATCCATGTAAATTTAGAAAAAAAAATAAAAATAAAAATCATATGGACAGTCATGAAATTTTATACTGACATTTCATAAAAATCAAATTTTAAAAAATATAATAAATTCCACCTCAACGTTTCAATTGAATTAGTGCAATATAAGGAATATTTCCAACTGCTCTTAGTGAAACCAAAACACGAAGAGAAAGGAGAAATTATTGGAGCAGTGAAAAGAGAAATGTGCTTTTCCTTAAACCCTATCATTAGTTTGGGGTAACTAGAACCAAGTAATCTCGACATGCAAGGATTCCGACTCAACCTGCGACCCTCCCCCCCTTTCCACTTTATTATTATTATTATTATTATTAGCATTTTTCTTTCTTCCTCATTCATTTCTCCAAACTCGTTAAGTCAACCTATGTATATTGTTTATCCGCATTTGGCTGACGAACAATGTTAATTGAAAACTTGAAATCCAGACTGAAAGCATTGTGCAGTTTGTGGATTCCATCTAAGCAGGTGGAACAGGAATTTATTTTTGTTGACATTAGCGAAGTAAAAATATCTGCCCTGCTAAATAAATAAATAAACGACGTCAGTGTACAGGTTATATAAAATATAAAATAATAAAAAACAACTTGGATGTATCCCATTTTAATTATTTATTATTATCATTATGCCTTGATGTTAAGCATAAATTTAATTTTTGAGATCAGTGGCTCTTCGGGGAAGCTTTTAGAGGAAAAGCTTTTTTTTTTTTTCTTCGTGAGACGCTTCTCAATTGCCTCGACTCGATTGCGTTGTTGCTCTGTTTTTGGCTGCGGAATAAACCATGTTAAGTTCAATTGCGTAATTCTTTCGCTCTCGAGCTTTAGACAGAGGATAAGAAAGTTAATTTTAACTTTTAGAAAAATTTCTAGGCCAAGATTCTCACTTCCTATTTACGACGTCACCGAGATACACACAAGATAACTTTTGTGAAGCTGGCAAGAAGCCAATCGAAAAAGAAAAAAAAATTGACTGCTAATGATGATAATAGTAATAACAACAACAATAACAAACAATGTTCGCCAGCAATGATAACCCTCTCCGTGATAACAGTGTTTGTTAAATCTCATCTAAGCCACTTTGATGGGAATCTAAAAGGCACGATTAAAATGCGTTTTGTTGGCAATTTTTCTGTTTAATAGAGAAACGAGCAACAACAACGAGCTGCTATTGAATTGACGTCATCTGAAAACAAAGGATAAAAAGTACAAAAGAAAAGGAGAGCTCACGATTAACAAGTTCTTACCCTGTTGAGCGAAGGCCACGATCGCCAAATAACTTGGAAACAGATGCACCACGGCAACTTCCTAAAAACAAATGCTCGATCAGTTTTTGGATTGACTTAGAGAACTTGTGGATCAAACCTCTCTCGACTCGGTGAGGATGTTGCCAAGCTCACTGAAGAACCGACGCCAGGAAACCCTGATCAGATGGTCGCGCATATTTACGGAAGTGACGTCGCGGACGGCGCAAAGGCCGACGGGACTTACCCAGCCTCCCCGCCGCTGTCGCAGGGCAACATGGACAGCGCAAAGGAAGGAGGTAAGTTTGAATTGTCGCACATTGAAATATCCGACCGATTCGCTTGTGAGAAGTCGTGGTGTACGCACGCTCGTGGAAGCTCTCCTTCTTGAAAGATTTTAAAAAGTTATTTTTTTTAAAATACAAGTTAGAATTCGAATTTTATATTACCGCGTAAATATAACTAATTTATATTATTGTTGAATAAGTAATTAAATAACTTTACTATCAGCGGGCTAACAAATAGTTAACAATATAACGATAAAATATCGGCAATGAATATTAAGTTAAGCTAAAACATCTGAAGGTAGAGGGAATGGAAGCAGAATCGCCGGGTAACGATGACTCGCTTCTGATAAACATAATGATGGAATTGGATACGGAAGAAGAAAAAAGTAGCAAACATGATAAAGGCGGAAGACAACTGGAAAAAAGAACACGAAGTAGATCTCGTTCTCGCCTTGGATCTAAATTAATAAGAACAAACAGTCAGCCAGAGATTAACTCTGTGAATATGAGCTCTAAGAAAATACCAACGAATACCAATCAAAAAGTTCTCAATAAAAAAGGAAAGTCACATTCTACCACTGCCTCAGAAAAAAACAAATCGAAGACCTGTTCATTAATGGGGACTCCAGTCAAATCTAACCAAGAAGACATGGGAAAAAACTACAAACAAAATATTATGAAAATACTAAAAACGGCAGCCAAACCTTGGTTGCTTTTGGATATTTCGCCGACTGATGATGACAATAACAAGAAAAAGAACAAAAACGAAGAGGAGATTACGGTTGGCTTAGTTAGAAGAATCATTAGCTCCCTTATTGGTATTAACCCTCGTATAAGTAAGCTCCAATCGGGGAAGTTTCTGATAAAATTCTATTCTATCCAGCATGCTGAAAAATGCATCAGATTTGACGACATAGGTTCGTATATATTAACGTTTGAAGTTCCAAAATTTTTGTCCACCTCTGTAGGCTTTATATATGGCATCAGATCTGACGTAACAGCAGATGAATTACAATCACAAGCTGACTATGGAAATGACATCTCAGGCATTAAAAAGTTCCCAGCGCCATATGACGGAGCAAAATATGGAAAGATATTGATTTACTTCACAATTCCAACCCCCCCTGATAAAATTAAATTTGAGAATCAAATATTTTCTGTATATCGCCCCCCTCCTCGTCCTATGCAATGCACAAATTGCCATCTATTTGGTCACACAAAAGTAAGGTGCATTAACAAAGCCACCTGCTCAAAATGCAATCAAGAGACACATGTTAGGAACGATTGCAAGGCTAAACAATTTGTTTGTGCAAATTGCACTGGTAATCATTCTCCATATTACAAAGGATGTCCGCGCTTCCGCTATGAAGCGCAAATTCGAGCTAAAATGGTAAATTTATTCATCTCGTACTATGATGCTAAGAAGATAGTCGATATGGAACTGGGAGACCAGAGCCCTGTACGGAAATCTTACTCTTCTACAGTTAAAAACCGATGCCCGTTTGACACAAAAAATGATAATAGTGACCTAAATGCAACTCCTTCAACTAGCAGGATTACTGCAGCCGAAGCAGAAATAAATGATGATATGATTACGAACTTCACATGTACAACATGTGGAAGGGACGAGAACACAAATCCGTCATCGCCTCAAGTTGACCCCTCTCCGCGATCACCAATATTCGCCAACTATAAAGCCATACCAGAAGAAAATATAGGAATGGATCTCTCTGATGTTAAGTGGTCGCAATTATCCCAGTTTACTATGGAACAGTCTATTGCTAGAAGCCTCCTTAATTATAATACCAAGAACGCATCACCGGCAAAACAAGAGAAGGTTAATAATTCTAATAATACAGATAATTCTAATAAAGACTTTATGTTCAGCAATTGGGTTAAGACTTTCATATCAACGTTAATGGGATATTCAGATAAACTAAATGATCCAGTGAGCATTGAAGCGGTAATTAAGATCATGAAAGGTCACTTCCCGAATACATTACCTTGGACTGTAGACTTGGAAAATTGGTGGCAAGAAATGAATAATCCCCTTCCTGATTATGACTCATCAAAACAACCAGATGGATATCATTCACTGGAATGCTAGAGGCATCATGGCCAATTGGGAGGACGTGGAAATTCTGAAAAAAAAAGCAAATGTATTAACTATTTGTGAAACCTTTTTGGCTAAAGATACTAAAATCAACATCAAAAATTTTATTACCTATCAGAACAATAGATGCACGTACGGTGGAGGAAACTTGGTGTCATTAGTTGCAGGTATCCCGCATTATGTAAATTTTGCAAGGCATTTGAATGAAGCCGCCATAATTGATCTGGTCATCTACCTATATAATTCCTGGATCCATATCTATTGCGTTTACGTCCCAGGTTATCTAAAAAGAGATCATTGGTGGAATATTTTTAATTTATTTACCCCCCCATATATTATCATCGGTGACCTAAATGCAAAAAGCCCTGTATGGGGCTGTTCGAAATATAATCTAAATGGTACCTACCTGGAGGAAATTATTGACGAATTAAGTCTGCAAACACTATACACATCCGAGCCCACATACTATCCCTCTAAGCAAGACTGGGATGCTTCAAATTTAGATATAGCAATAGCCTCAGCGGACTTCAAGTACCTGTTAAGCTTACAAATTATCGACGGCACCTTTGGCAGCGACCATCAGCCCATTAAACTAACAATTCAAAATTATCAACCTCCAATACCTAGAAATAGACCTAGAAATAGACCTGCCAGATGCGCTTATACTAGTCAAAAACTTAAATTAGCCCCTGATGACACTTTCGTACATGCAAACAAGGACATTATAGCACTGCTCAGAGATTTTCAAGAAAAGCTGCGGGGCGGCATGCCACGCAATAAATTTATACCTCTAAGACCTTCTTGGTGGAATCGTATGTGCGAAGAAGCTGTATGGATGAGAAACAAAGCGAAAAGGATATTTAAACGCTGCAGATGCGATTATTGCTGGATCCAACTTAAAAAAGAAAAGGCAAGTTGTAAGAAACTGTTAAAAAAAACGAGACGTAAATATTGGAAAGATTTAATTACAGATAACAAACAAAATATATGGAAAATTTTAAAGATCTTCCAAAACAGGCAAGTAAAATCCCCCCCAATAATTAAAGACCGCGAAGGAAATCCTCTCAGCCCAGCTGAATCAGCAGCCTGTATCCTAAAAGCAGCTATTCTTACTCCATTGTTAGACCGCCAAAACTGGCCTACCCCCTTCCCTGCGAACTATAGAAATATGGACTCACTAACTGAGTGGGAACTGCCATTCACAAATGCTGATCTGGATAATGCGATAATTGCCAAAAACTGCGCGTCGGGCCCAGACGGAATAAAAAATAACACTATAAGACAGCTTAGCACCTTCCAAAGGGATATTCTGCTAAAGCATTTTAATAAATCGTGGACTACGGGTATCATTCCTAAGGAATGGAAAAAATCACGCATACTACCAATCCTTAAACCTGGGAAACCGCCCTCGGATCCTACTAGTTATAGACCTTTAATACTTTCATCAAATATTATCAAAATATTAGAAAGGCTGATTAGTATTAAATTACAGCATTTCTTGGAATTTAACAATATATTACCAAATTATTTAATAGGATTCCGAAAGGGACGCAGTCACATCCACTCGATAATTAACCTAGTTGATGATGTTCATGCCTCATGGGATAGAGGGAAATTCACGGGTATTATTTTCCTGGATATCTCTAAAGCCTTTGATGCGGTGGACCATGAAACACTGATTATGAAAATGATAAATCAAAAGATCCCTACAAGAATTATAATGTGGATATCGGCCTTCCTAAAATTTAGAGATGTAGGAATGCACTATCCAGGTGGTGAAAATTGGTTAAAACAATTAAGAGGGCTTCCGCAAGGTTCGGTACTTAGTCCAATATTATTCAACATCTTTATTTCAGATATTTTTAAGGAATTGGACTCTAACTACCAGAAAAATATTTTTGCAGATGATATAGCTTTGTGGTGGTCAGATACGTCAGTGGCCAAAATTAGAGAAAAACTACAAGCAGCTTGTGATATGTTGACGAAGTGGGGTAATGATAATCATTTGGAATTCTCTGTGGATAAGTCTGTGGTGATGGTCTTTACAAAAAGGGGGGTATCCCCATTAGTCAATATTTATCTGAACAACACTCGTCTGCCAATAAGAAGATCTCATAAATTCCTTGGTGTTCTACTGGATGATCACCTAAATTGGAGACAGCAGTTAGCCCATCTAAGAGAACAATTAAAAAAAGGCCTAGCTAGAATTAACCTGATCGTTAAATCAAAATGGGGACCGAGATGGTCTGGTAGTTCCATCCTCTTGAAATCACTTCTGCATACTCAAGATTGTTTGGCACCTATTCTCCTTATGATATCAGCGGCAGCCATGAAGCCAAACTTAGTATTAGAAAGAAAAATTATTCGACTGGGACTAAGTGCGCCATTATCAACACCGATCCCTGTTTTGTATGTGGAAGCGGGAATACCTCCTCCCCAGATGAGATGGGAAAGTAAAACTATTGATTTAATTTATCAATATATACAGACGTCTGAAAAATATTCAGATCAACTACTATTGGCGGAGAATATTAAAAATTGTATTAAATCTTGGAAGCTAAAGCACCTATTAAATAAACTACTGAAGAAAAATAAATGCCAAAACTTGAGGCTTTGCCAAGTAAATTTATTAAGGCAGTTATGGAGAATGAGTGATATTGAGGATATGATTACGATTCCCCAAGGCATAAACCCTAAATTACCTGCCAGTCTTATCAAAAAGGTGGTGCGAGAAATGTTTTTCGAGCACTATCAAGATTATACCAAAATTTATACTGATGGCTCCTTTGACAATAAAAATCACACTGGTGGCATTGGATTATATTCGAAGCTGAAAATCATATTTTCTGAAAAAATAAAACCTACCTACAGTGCCTTTCATATGGAATTATTGGCGATACATAAGGCCTTAGAATTAATTAGCAGACGACAGCCTGGCAAATATTTAGTTATTTCGGATTCCAAATGCGCACTTTCAGCAATAAAATCAGCTATTAGAAAAAACAGATGGTTCTTTAAAGATTTATTGGGATATATTATTTTTTACCTTAAAGAATTATTGGACTTATGCTTCCTAATTAAATTGATTTGGATTCCGGGACACAAGCAAATAGAAGGTAATGAAGCAGCCGACAATCTAGCCAAGTGGGCTCGGAGTTCGAATAGACGCGCCAAGGAACCTAGATATGACTCTAAGATGCTAAAGATATTCCTTAGCAACGAAACATACCATCATTGGAATGCAGAGTGGACCAATGAGACCCGTGGTGACCATTACAGGAAGCTGCTTCCTCTGATAAACAGGAATAACATAAAAAGAGCAACGCTTAAGAGCTTAACCTTTGTGCAAAAAAAGTCATTACTAAGATTAAGAAGTGGTCATGTTCCTTTCAATGCCTTCTTATATAAACTAAAGCTGAGCAATACGGAAAAATGTAACTGCGGTAATATAGAGACAGTGGAGCATGCGATATTGTGGTGCCCCCTATATAATGATCATCGTATCTTGCTGGTTAGTGCGTTAAAAAATAGAAATATGGCGTTAACGCTGCCAAACATATTATTAACATCACAAATGAATTCCCAATCTCAACGCTATGTGGTCGGACAGTTAATAAAATTTTTAGAGGACTCAAAACTTTTAGCGCGAGTGATAGGTCCTTTCAAACAACCTTGTGTGTGAAAGACTATTAATATACTCTCCCTGAGGATTATAAGTCACTAATGGCGGAACCAGTCAGTCTCCGTTTAACAGGAGATGCGGACTGATAACAAAAGAAAGAAAAGAAAGAAAGAAGAAATATCCGACCACGACTCGCAAAAAATAACTTAAATTAAAATAGCTGTACTGGCTCGATTAAAGCTATCCAAACGAATTCTTCAATAGGTCTTCTCAAGTCGCTTATAACGTTTATAATGTCCAAGCTGAAGTTTGTGAAGTTACAACTGTAAAATATCTGTCAAAACTTTAGACGTGATAATCTTTTCACCTCACGATAATCTGATCCTCTGCTCCAATGCAGAAGGAATGCAGGGTTCGAGGGACGCCTTCTGCCGTCGTCTTTTTCTCCAGTGAAAATTGCACCTTTTGCTTTACAATGAGTATTTGTTTTTACATTCTCAGAGCTGCCAATTTTCTTGTTAGCTGATGAGGCAGATCAACGATAAAAAATTGCCCCAATGCTCCAAAGAAGATGCTGTCATTATTTACAAATCACACCTACACATCTACCCAAAAGTAATCGGGCACTTTTGATTTTAGACTTTTTGTGGAATATCTAGAAACTTACTTGACGAATTATCCTGTAACTTCCGGGATGTAAAGAGCATGTTACATGTATTTCAGCGAAGGTTTTGTCCCGAAGGCAAATAGGGGACCAGCAGCGAAGTGAACCAAAAATACGTTTGGGATCACTTTGTAAAAAAATAATGCTTGAAATGCATTGCAACTGTAGCATATGATTATGAGGCTTCTTTTCCTTATCTGTCTTCATTTGGATGAGAATGGCACGTATATTCATGGAGATATAAAGGTTTCTTTTAAAAAAAAATCGAAAAATTTTCGTAAGTTTTTTGTTTATAACATGCAGGGTTTTCAACATGGAAACTTGACAAACTACAGTAGAGACAACACCCTGTAATCAGAAAATAAAAATATTAAATATTTGATGAAATATGAACATTTTTACTAAATAATGTTTAACTGCACATGCACAAGGGTTCCAAAATGTCTTTTGCATAATTTATTAGCCAAATGCATAGAGTTACCAGTGCTCCCACTAAAATTGACAGAGGGCAACATCATGCAGTGTCAAGGCATCTCATGGGGAAGGGGGGCAGGGGCTAAGCCTAATTGTGTGCTTTCTGTTTTATAAAATCAGGCGGAAGGAAACATGGAAGAGCAAGAGCAAATTGATAAGCACTATTTTCGCGGAAAAGCACAGTTTTTGGGAACGAGCGCACTACTCTCCTGACAGGGCGCAATATCCTCACGGCAGGGCGCAGCGCCCTCCTAATCTAGGCTAGCGGGAGCACACGTTACTCTTATAAAAAGTCCAAACAAATAGCGTGAAAAATTCAGAAATATTCTTACGCTGACATGAACTCAATATGAGGTCAATAGGCCTTCATATTAGCATAAGAAGAATATGTTTATACTGGTGTCCGGTCCAAAAATAAAAATTTGGAGAAAACCCCTTATTGTTTTGTTTATTTTTGAGAGCAACTGAAATTCAACCCATTCCATCAAAGATATCTTGTTGAATTTTCATGATATTTGCTTGGACTTTTTATAAGAGTAGGTCTATACATTTGGCAAATAAATTATGTAAAAGGCATTTTGGTAAAGCTTGCACATGCGCATTTAAACATTATTTAGTGAAAATGCTCATTTCATTAGATATTTAATATTTTTATATTCTGTTTGCAGGTTGTTGTCTCTACTATAGATTGTCAAGTTTCCTGACAATGGCATTGCATTGAGTTGAAAACCCTGCATGTTATAAACAAAAATATTTCGATTTTTCTAAAATAAACCCTTATATCTCCATGAATATACATGCTATTCTCATATAAATGAACACAGATGCTATAAGTAAAAGAAGCCTCATAATCATGCTACAGCTTCAACACATTTCAAGCATTATTTTTTACAGGGAGATCCCAAACATTATTTTATTTGTTCAATTTGTTGCTGGCCCCCTATTTGCCTTCAGGACAAACCCTTCTCAGAAATAGATGTAACATGCTCTTTACATCCCTGAAGTTTCAGGATAATTCGTCAAGTATTTTTCTAGATATTCGACAAAACGTCTAAAATCGAAAGTGTCTGATTTCTTTGGGTAGATAGTGTATTTTCCCTTTAGAAATAAATGCATTTCTAAATAAAACCCATATACAGGGTGTTTACGAACTTTGTGTATAAATTTTAGGACCGTATTTTGAATATATTTTGCCAATAAACTGAGAGTCGCAAATTAATCCTTGATACATGAAAGAATTATTAAATGGAAACTGGAGATGATGCTCCAAGCATAAGATAATCATATCAGAAAAATAAAGGCAAAATTCCAAGACCTGGATTCAAACCAGGAACCACAAGTATTTATTTATTTACTTAAGAAGAAGAAAAAAATATTTTTACATTGATCCCAGTCTGGAGCCTGTATGGCCTGTAGGCCGACTGGTGTGGTCTCCAGTGGGAATATTGATTTATCAATATTAGTTTTTCTATTTACAGTATAAATTAAAAGATTGTAGTATAATACATTGTTGACATTGGAGTATTTATATAAAGGCTAAGTTAATTACAATAAGATCGCATGAAGTTATTAACAAGTACCGTAATATAAAGAGTTGTTACAGGGAAGCCTGGGGCTAAATATCAGAGAAAATTAGTTAGTAAAAAAGGGTGCTTTGTGTTAGCAGTTGGATTGTTAATTAAAAGGGACTTTTTCAGTAATTTCTTGAAAGATGAACTTGTAGGGGATGAGCGAATTTGTTCCGATTGACTATTCCACCATTTAATGCCGGCATATGAGATGCAGCGGAGTTAGTAGTTGCTTCTAATGAAGGGGAGTCTAAGTTTGGTTGCCGGGTAGTATAGTGGTGTATGTTTTGTTGGTGAGCTATTTCAAGAGGTGTAGTAAGAATTAGTTGATTATTAATTTTATATGTGAATGAGCGAAGTTGAATTATATAGATTTCGTAGATAGTTAAGATGCCTAAGCGACTAAAATGATGCGAAATGGAATTGGGTAATCTAATGCTAAGTAGGGTTCTTAGGAACCATTTTTGTAAGTGGAAAAGGCATAGGAGGTTTGCATTTGTAATGGAGCCCTAAAATTGGATCCCATAACAGAGGGCTATTATGGAATTATAGAGAAGGATTAAAATATAGGGCAGAAGAAAGTGTAAATGTGAAATCATTCCTTGTCTTTTGTTAAGCTTAGCTAATAGGATATTGATGTGGAAATCCCAAGAGAGATCATGTATTAACCGTATACCTAAGTATTTAAATGCATTAGTGACCAATAATAATTGTGAGTTGTAATAAATGGGCAATTCTGCAGGAAATTAAATTTATTGAGTTGAAAGAAGAACATGTATTTTTTTATTGAGGTTAAGGGCAAGCAGATTAACTAAGTTCTTATGATATAAAGCAGATAAAGTTTGGTTAATAGAGGTGATTAAAGTGGTAGCATTGGAGGCAGCAAATAACAAAGTTGCGTGTTCCACGTATAGAATTAAATTTGATGAGGATAGAATTATGGCTAAATCATTGATAAAAAGGTTAAATATTAATGGAGAGAGGACAGAGCCCTGTGGAACACCGATATCGCGTACTAGCAATGATGAGGAGACATTTTGAGCAGTTAAATAATATGAGCGATCAGAGAGAAATTCAATGAGCCAGTTTAAGGGAAGGCCACAAAGATAGAGGAAAATTTGTAGATCAGAAGTTGGTGGGGTATAGAGTCAAAGGCTTTGGCATAGTCTAAAAATAATGAATATAAAATTATTATTGGCCATATGAAGAGTTATAAATTTAATTAGTTCAAAGCAGGCTGTATCTATGCTTTGTCTAGGAGAAAAACATGTTGCGCTGACGACAGTAGATTATTATTATGTATGTAATTCGACAAGCTGATAAAAGTATAACTTTTCGAATATTTTGGAGAAAACCGGCAATATGTGATTGGACGATAGTTGTGGTATATCATTATGGTCACCATTTTTATAGAAAGGGATAATTTTGGCTGTTTTAAGAGATTAGGAAAGGATCCTGTGATAAGCAAGACATTAAATATGATATATGAGTTAATAGAAGTGTTAGACTAAAGTTTACTGCTATTATAACATCTGAGCGAAAACCTAAGGGATCAGGGGAAGTTGAGGATTTTAGCTGCAGGATTATTTTAGAAACCTCATCAGGCAATGCAGGAGTAGCAAAGAAGTACTGAGAAGGTACAGCAAGGCTGTCGTGAACACCTAGTGATAGCCTTGCTGTACTGTGATAACGATGGCCCGATTAGTAGAGGCAACAAGTGCGATACTTGTGGTTTCTTGTTCGAATTCAGGTGTGAAATTTTTCCTTCCTTTTTTTCTGAAAATATCATTACTAGGCCTAATCATTACATAAAAGTATTAAACAATTTTTTGGGAAAAAAGGCACGAAAATATACAAGAGTAATATAATTATGACAAAGAAAGCAGAAAAAAGAAAAGAAAAATATGTGGATAATAGTAATGGCAATTCATCATCCATACAATGGCTGTCTGAGACTTCCTCATAATACTGTCTCACTCTGTATTCCAGAAATTTTGAAACTTGATAGTGATGATCACAACGTTTTTAATAATCAAATAATACAAGTTTTTAAAATTACCATCTATCTTACACAACTAGTGATTGGCATTAAGATCCCCAATGTCTATAACAACCACTTATGCAATCAATTGTGTCCTTACTGCCAAACTAATCAAACTGCCATACTGCTTCTGAAGTTGGCAAATGGCAAGAAGCAAACAAAAAAGAAACTACAAAAAACACACAAAAAAAACTTATATTCCTGATGATTTGGTTACTTCTTTGTATTAGACATTGAATGATTGCAATCCTTGGTAATTGTTGCCTTTGACCAAATTAATGTTTACTTTTTATTTCAGACCAATTTAAAGCAACAAAATTTTGGCATTCTCTTGTCGACTATCTTCGTTGCCATGTCTCCATCAAAACCAGACGCTATTTATTGCGTAACAATGACGACTGTTTCACTGGTTCAAATGCTGTGGATGTTGTTTTTCGATTTCTTACGGAAGAGGGCTCGGACATCATTACAAACAACATAACTAGGCTCAATGCAGTCAAAGTAAATAATCAAATTCATTTATTTAAATATCATTGTGGTTTAAATACCATTTTTTTTTTTTTAAATATAAATTCGACCGCGTTATAAAATTATAACTTTTTTCAAAACTTTTTACAACTTTTTTCAATTATAACTTATTTCAAACTTTTTTAAAATATAAAGTTAAAGTACCAAGGACCCTTTCTTGATACGTGTTCAAATTCATAATCAAATTTTGCCAATAAAGTTTTGTCATGCAGCAGCACTGGGAACAATAAGAATCTGCAGCATGTTGCACAAATTCTTGGTATACAGGAATACCTCGATTATCGCAGTTATTGTTTCCACAAAAAATATGCAGTAATCGAATCTGCAATAATCGAGATAAATAATGGGTGATCATTGCCAAGATTTTTCCAATCTATTAATTAAGTTTATATAAGGAAAAGAAACTTGTTAAACATGTTCAGTCAAAAATGGTCATTTATAAATACAAGATTATTCTTTAATCTTTTTTTATATATAAGGAGTACGTGCATACAATTCTTCTTTCTTGGGAATTCTTATTGGGATTTTTTTAGAAGCAACCTTGTAAAACCTTCAAAGTTCATACGGGTCATGGAAAACCTGGAAAGTCATGAAAATCAAAAAAAAAAAAAATTCCAGGCCTGGAAAGTTTTGGAAAAGCTTTGGAAAAAAATTTCCAGTTAACGTATTGAAGATTAGGCCGAGATTCCGAGATTATTCAGTGGACATTGTGCTGTAGCTTAGGAGTCTTAAGTTAAGACTCATTCCGGTTATGCCTTTCATTATCTGTGCAACGCTTCGTGCCTCAGATCCAGTCAGATCTGAGTTGCCAAATATGCCTAATAAGCCCTAAATTTGGTCGACTTATGAATATGTAACAATGTGTGACGTTTTAGTGCTGAGGCTTCCTTTGTAGGAGGTGTTGCTCGAGCACCACCAGAACGACTTAACATTGTTTATCTTTTCCACGTTCAGGTCTGGTAGTTTCTAGAAGACCATGCTTCTATCGCAATCAAATGCACTACGTGGCCATGCCAAAAAAAAAACAAAAAAACAGATTGAAATTCTACAAATTGATAATGACATCAATAGAAAACTACTCGAATTAAAAGAATTGTAATGTGAAATGCTTGAAATTGAACATAATAAAGCATTTTTGAAAAGATTTAAGATTTTCTTAATAATTACTTATAAATTATATAAATATATTATCCTTACAATTATAAAAGATTATGGTTTTGGAAAATGTATTGAATTGCCTGGAAAAGTCATGGAATTTTATCTTTGATCAAGTGTACGAACCCTGACCTTCCTTTTTTAAGCGAATGAAGTAAATTTCTCTTACTAGGTTTGTCAAGTTTTAATGGATCAACACATCTTTAGGCCATCATCTAGTTGGAAACACAATCCAAGACACAAATTTAATTTTGAGGATAGCCCTAATAAATTTTATTGCTTTGTTGATATGTCAAATAAAAACTTAGAATTTACAAAGGAAAATACTACATGCTTGAATGCTCAGAGGTAAGAGATATTCTGTACACAGTTGTTTTAATTATCTCATTTGAATTTAAAAATGTTACTAACTTACTTAATGCTATAAGCCTTGAAAATTTTTTGGATGTTGGGTGGGGATAGGGAAGATGAGAAAGAAGACTGGCCTTATATGGAATGTATCTGTAAATTTGTAACAAACATCTGGGGATGATTCATGGTTTCAAAACCAGAAAGAATGTCCCTATGAACATAGTCCTATAAAGCATTGTTACTGAGTTACATGCTTATGTACACAGGACAATGCAGTTTGGATGTATGTCAGTTTTTGGACTACTGGTCTCCTATTGAGGTTGCTGTTAAATTGGTGGCCCTTAAATGGCCCTTCTTAGCAATTAATGCAAAATTAATTTTCCGTAGAAGAATTATAATTAGTTGCTTGAGCACAAGTTGAAACAAGTACATTTTCAATGGGAAATATGAAAGATAAATAAAGGACCTGTGCAATGAGGCTAAGGCATCTATTGATTGGCTTATAAACTTAGCCAATGCCATCACCACTCATGACTTGTCTGTTGGACTATATCAGCATTTCTCAACCTGTAGGGCGTGACCAAATGTTGGATGGTGCATAAATCTTTAGGGGATCACAAAATGATAGAAAAGTTGATATAAACTTATAAATAATCCAAATCAGACCCAATATTAAGTTGCATGCTGGTACACATTTGTTGGGTCACAACTTAAAAAGGTTGAGAAATGCTGAACTATGCTTCATAATTATTCTTCCTTATTGTAAGAATTTTAGACATGTCAATTAATGTTGCTTGGTATCATTTTACATTTGTTGCTTTTTCTTTTATTTGCAGATTGTTTGACCAATCAGAAATCATTCCAAATCCTCAAGCATTGCAATATGAATTACAAGAACCCGTGGATGATGAAGTCCCAAGTTTTGCAAGATCCATGTCGTTGAATCCACAGCAGCGCAAAACGAAGGGATTCTTGCAGAGGTTTAGAAATGCATCGTCAACTGGAAATAAGGAAAACTCCAATTTGATTAACCAAAGCCTTCCTGAAGAAGATTTCAGGTGTAAAAAATTAAAAAGAAGTCTGACTATTACGAGCGTACAGTCGCCATCTAGAGATCAGACTAAAAAGAAGATGCCATCTATGAGTAAGGCTCCCTCACAAATTTTGGGTTTTAATAGACTAATTTAAATTGATGTGTGTGAAGATGGGTAAAATCAATATTGATGCAATGTGCATAGCAAGATTGTGTTATTATGAAGGGAAGGGGGAAAAGGCTAAAATAGTTATATATGCATTATAGGAACTTCAAAATGAAACTTTCTTTTCAAATGGCCTGTAGCTCAACAGTTGAATGAATGGACCCAATGAGCTTTTATTTATTTTTTTTGCCAGCCCTAGGAAAGAAACCTGGGCATTTCTTTATGAATTTTAGCATTATTATTATTTTTTTTATGTATTGTATTGAGATAGTAAATGTTTTTATTGACATTGATTGTATTTAAAAAGGATAAGAATTTTGAAGCTTTGTACTCATACCTCAAGCTTTGTAGTAAGTTGGGGTAAAATGGACACAGTGTCCCACTTTGGATATTAGAATTTGTGCAAGAAAAGCAAACACCCAAGTCTGACATATATGGTTAAATTAAGCTAATGACAGGATATGGATCTTGAATTGCAGTTTGACAAATGGATATTACATTGAATAATTGTCTTACAATATTGAATTTTATTATTAAAAGAATCTCATTTTGTTTTAGCAGTTTATCATTAGCAAAAAGCTACTTATAAGAATGCGCCCTTGGTCTGTACGTTTATCCGTCCATCCAGCCATCTGTCGTTTGCACGATAACTTGTAAACGAATTAACCTTTTCAAATTCTGTTTTCAGAAATATGACCATCAAAGTCTTACCTCGGCCATATCAACTTTTCAGAATTTTTCGTGACCCCCCTCGAGTCGAATTCACGTGCTAAAACAGTGAATGTAAATAATACCAAGATGATAGCATGTCATATAACAATTGATTTGTCAAGAAAGAATATATTGTTACTTTCTGTTCATCTTTTAAGCTTTATCAACATCGGCACGCACACATGATTGCTCAAGTGCTCATAATCTATGTTAAGTAGTTATTTATTGGTTTTATAATGTCCGTCCGTCTCCTTCATAATTTCCACATTTTTTGAGGTAGCATTTTTTTGAAATTCAGAATGTAGCTTACTATGGGTATGCCCACCTTTACTATTTAGTTTGGTTTTGATTGGTGCACTGGGGTCGGAATTATGAGGGTTGGATTCAGAGAGGACAAAAGATCTATGTGCTATTTAGGTATGTAAATGAGTGAAATTCAGTATAGATTCTTTTAGGCAAGATGTACATTACCATACAGTTTAGGCCCAATTGTTCCAGTGGGATCGGAATTGCGGAAATGGCAGTTCCTTGGTCGTTAGAATATGGCAACATATGGCGTGTGATATGTCATTCCATCGGAAATGATGAGAAAGGAAAGAAGATACAACATTTATATACACTACATTCGAGAAAGTCAATTTTTTTGATTAAAAAAACTTGGGGAGAGGAAAAAAGGCAGATAAAGGGTTAAAAATAGATGAGTACCGGTACTCGCTTTACCCTACTCGAGGGAGTAAATTTTTGTTAATAAATGTATTTCTGCTTCACTGCTAAAGCTCTTCCTATACAAGATTTTATTTTTAAGAAATGAAAATTATGTTCAGCTTTAGGTCACCAAAAGCATCTCTGGAAATATGCAGTGCAGTGCTGCCATGATATATAAATCATAAATGAAAATGCTACTTTTAAGAAAGCTTAATTTTAAAAATTATGAATTAAAATGGAAATAAAAATATCAGAAGGAAATAAAATATGAAAATCAAACATGAAAATAAATAAAATAATTAAAATCACAAGTAAATATAGGGCGACCAGATGTCCCCAATTTCTGGGGGCAGTCTTCTGATGCCTGCCTTGTCCCTGAAAATTAATAATAATAAGTTTCAGGCTGTAGGCTTGTACAGACAATTGGTGTTAGGATCTTAGCAAATTTTATGGAGGACACAAGTAATTATATGGTGAAGATGTTGTATATGTGGACATGTCGCTAAAGGGTGTAGGTGTATGTATTTTGGTGGTGTGATAAAAAGTTATCCAAAGATACACTGCAGAGATTGAAGTTATGCACAATTATCATGGAAACCTTACAATACTTCAAAGTGTGTGTGAAATGGGTCTCATATCCAGGGTTCATGCAGGTCATGGAAAACCTGGAAAGTTTTGGAAAATCAATGGTTTCTGACTTAAGTTTTGGAAAAGTTTTGGAAAAAGTGTTTTTGAACAGATTTAATTTTTTTTTAATAATTATTTATAAATGATATGAATATATTCTTAAAAATATAAAAGATTATGGTCTTGGAAAATGTATTGAATTGTCTTGAAAATTTTGGAAAAGCCTTGAAATTTTATCTTCAATCAAGTGTAAGCCTCCTGATATCATTTGAAACCAGCACAAGATTTCCACATGGCCAATCATTGGACTTTAAGGAGTGCTATCATGATGATGAGGATTTTTTGTTAAGAATTGTCACAGGGGATGAGAGCTGGTCCCATCATTATGAACTATGTGCCAAAGTCTGCAATGGAAACTTTCAGAATCACCACTACCCGAAAAATCAATGTCAATCTGCAGTAGTGGATGCAGATTTCATACCGACGGGGAAATGCAAGAGGTGGTTCGAAATTGGTTCAAACAACAACCTAAGACCTTCAATGAGATGGGTATTTCGCACTCCTAATGATGTCCCCGCTTGTATAAGAAAAAAAACCTGGTCATTTTTGATGTGAGAAGGTATAAGGCAATAAGTGAATATAAAAATGATACATGTATTTCTAAGGAAAAAGCATTAAATATAAATCAAAGGACAGCAAATAACATGCCCTGGCAAAAAAAATAGTGAAACATAATACATGATTTACAGTTATCAAAACTTATTACAATGTGAATTAAGACTGACCCCTAAGAATTTATTAACTCTAAGCAAGAAGAAAATGAAGATAATGCAGGAGATAGAAGAAGTCGTGGTAATTATAGAATTTCATTCATAAACTAAGGTTCTGAATTCTGACAACTCGTTTATTTTTAAATAAGCAAATAAACTCAAAATAAAAAGAGCAGTTATTCATTAACGTTAACTTCAAATAAAATATATTTAACAGATTACATATCTGAAATAAATATTAAATAGGTAATGAAATGTGAACTGCACGTGGAAAAGTATTGAAACACGACAATTTCTAAACGAGATGGTCTTAACCAATTTGCATTTACTAAAAATGAGTGTATAGATTGCACTTTCTTGCTGGAATGGTTCTCTTCAGTGTAAAAAAGGAAAAAAATGCCCAAAACAAAAAATTATTAAAAAAAATATAAATTTAGTATTGTAAGACTTATGGAAAAAGGAAAAAAAAACCCCAAAAACTGAAGTTGAATCACTGATGAATCCCACCTGGTCACAGTATAATGAAACCAAGTGTATGGATAAATTGTCTAGGAGCAGACTACCTAGCAAGACTTGTCTGTAGCATTGATATAGCAGTTAAGGCAACTTAATCACGAGTAGAAGAAACTTAATGTTAATGTATCTGATCAGACTGTAAGGAATAGACGATGATATGGGCTTTAAATGATATAAATTGAAAACAAAACAAAACCATTTATGATAAAGTACCATGAGATGGGCAGACTGCACAGGCAATGAGATGATGACTGGATGATCTAATAATAATAATAATAATAATAATAATAATAATAATGTAACAACATCACTGGGAAACCCAGACTAGATATACTGGAAGAGGTACCCAATGTTGTCCCCCAACAGGCTAAACACCCAAAGCGGGGTTAATGAAACTATTAAATACATAAAGTATACATAAAATAAGTGGTAGTGAAAAATCATAAAAAAAACAAGAAGAAAGAAAAAGATATAAAAAATGGCAACAAATAGAGCCAAGTCAAAGAACATCACAGACAGCATAAAAAAAATAAAATAGAAGAAAATATTAAAACATAGACCTAAAACTATCTATAAAAATATCCGCCCATCAGGATCGCTAAAATTACTAAGAATACTTAACAATTTATACGCCGGATTGTGCTTAGCAATTTGAGTAAGCCATTTATCTGTTTTGAACAGTGGTTTTCGATGTCTATTACATTTAGGAACATACAAATGAATAGATTCTAATTATGCAAATTAAGACATACAAAATTTATCTTTTAAACCAAAACAGATATGGACATATTTACAATGACAAACTTGTTCCGCATTTTAATTATGACTTCTATTCACGTGACATGCCCATCCATTTTGCGGAAATTTTTCATAATAGCGCCATCTTCCTGTTCAATTGGCATAAAAATCCATATTTACACGTGCAGTTCATTGTATAGTCTGAGGGCTGAGTACACAGTTAAGGAACTGACTGCTGTGGTCATGTGCTATGGTGTTGCTAATGAGAGTTCTACTACTACCTCAGCTCAGTTTTATCAGGTTAGATGTTCAAGAGTTTAAAATATTTCTGCTTCATTTATGAGTGAATCCGATTATGGTAATTTTTTTTTTTTGTGCTCATAATTGAATGGAGAATAAGTTTGTCATTGGACATTTGTCTCTACAATTTATGAGATAAATTTTTTGTCTATCCTAATCTGCTTAAATAGGTCATTGAAAGGTCACCAATAGATAGCTTTTCATGGGTGCAGCAGATTTTTAAATTTTATCATAATCAAGTAATTTAAGGAGTATACAGTATTATCCGCTTATAACGAAATCCAAGAGAACAGTTTTTTTTTGTTTTTTTTTGTATCTGAAAAGCAATAAAAAATTATTAAAACTAGGTGTAATCAGTGTTTTAACCAATTTTATTCATGATCTTTACAAAAATCCAAGATGGTTTTCAGTTTTAACGCTTTTATAAAATTTTTGTTTATAAACTTAGTGATTTAAAGTAACTATCAAAAATTGTTTGCTTTCGTCGCACTTCCCACTGCTATCATGGTTTCTTTGGTATTGTTCAACGATCATTTTTTGGTTTTAAGCATAATTGGACGCATATAGGATTGATTTATGTACTCTCATCTGAAGACATTATGGAGCCACCACCGGCTTGCACAGTGCATGCTTGACAACTTGGGCCCATGCCTCATGGGCTCTGCACCACACTCGAGCCCTACCATCAGTTTGTATCAGCTGGAATCGAGACTCATTAAACCAGGTCACACGTTTCCAGTTGTCAAGGTCCAGTCGATGTGTTCATGGGCCCAGTTGCTGATGATGTCTCGTTACCAAGGACACCCTCGTGGGTCTTCTGCTTCCATATCTCATGGACACTAGATTTCGTTGCACAGTTCGCATTTATATAGCTCTAGTATCACCCTGGTTAAAATCTGATGTCATTTGGCTTAGTGTCAGTTGCCCGTTAGCAGTGACCATTATTCTACTCACAAGGGAATCCCTCAAACATGTATGTCACAGATTTCCACCAAATTGAAATATGTTACTCATCTAAAGCTACTATAGATGCTTGCAAAATAAGAGAGTGTGAAATTGTGTTTCTTTCAAAAAAATTCCAGCATACATAGCCATACAAGGACTCCATTGTTAAAGCGGTTAGGCTATGTGGGATTCCCTTGTCAGGCGCCATTGGTCCCGTCAAGTTGGTACACTCGGTAGACTCTTGAAACTTTGGCCCGTGGGATGTTGAATTCTTGAGCCACCTCCGATATTGAATGACCCACATGTTGTGCTCCACATACCAGGCCATGTTCAAACTCTGATAGCTCTCGTCGTGTAGCCATTGTCACACTGAACACCTCACCCCTTACTCATGACAGTGTAACTAAACCTACTGATACTGATTTGCATATTTATACTGTTTGCACATGATGGTACTGCCACTTGAAAAATAGTCTACTGCTATCCCATGACTTTTGGCATGTGAGTGTAGTGGCAATTGGTGCTATTTTCATAACCAATTTCATCAATTTACCTTCGCTATAACCGGATTTCTTTCAAAAACATTTTGCAATAAACTTGTAAAAATGCATGGAAAATAGACTGTCTGGGTTGGGACATATGCTGTATGCAGTTGTTCGTTGTAACAGTGTTTGTTATAAGTTGGTAATACTGTAGATTTTTTTGACCATGGGAAATATTGTCATATAGTTGCAATTCAAATAGATTGATTTGAAATCAAAGTCAAGAATATAAACAAAAAATCTGCATTTGTCTTTTATGTTCACACAATTCAGAATGGCATGTCAGACAGACTTAATCACAGGGAAATCTAGGTCATCATAATTTATTACTGAAGTAAAGACATTGTTTTGACATGGTGTCTAATAATAAATTTTTCAAGCTTTTTATATCATGAGTAAATCAATTTTATTCTTTGTGTTTGTAGTTACAGATTCGGTGTGGAAAAATTTGTTGCTGTCAAAGCTTTTAAGTTTATTGAATGTTTCGTATCTGGAGGGTCTATTGGAATATCTAAACTTGGACCAAATAGACGGTAAAACAAAAATAAAAACCATATTTTAATATTATACTGGTGGTAAGATAAATCACATGTATATTTTGTAGATAGTTAAGTACAATTTGCAATTTATTTTAGATCCAGTTTCATTTCATCACATGTTCCAAGTTTTTTCTACAAATCAGTCTTCAAGGTTTGAGCACGACTGGTACAAGCTGTCATCTAAATATGATTTAAAGAGCAATAATCTGCCCTCTGACAGTTCAAAAAAGAAGTCTATGTTTAAAGCTGTGGTTGAGCATTATGCAGAAATTGGGAGCCCACTGATTCCTCAAGATTTAAAGGTTGCCCCCTATTTATTATTATGTACGAGGTCTATTCATAAAGTTCCAGGATAGTTTAAATTGCGCGGCGAGTTGTGTTGCAAATTAATTCTGGTAGAGGGCATTCGAAACCTTTATATCTCCTGGACAAATTCTCGTTTTCGGTTTGTTGATATCTGTTTTAGTTCCCAGTTACAATAGTTTTGCTGTAAGATGTCTTTTCACTCATGGCGATTTTCCATCTTGATGATGCGGCCTGAAAATTCATGGTTCCTCCATGACGACAACGCCCCAGCGCATTCGGCCCTCAGTTTTGTGCCCGAAATTCGATGTCTGTTCTTCCGCAACCGCCTTCTCACCTGATTTGGCCCCTGCCGACACTTTTCTGTTCCCCAAACAGAAGAAACCACTCAAAGGAAAGAGATTTGAGACGATAGATGCCATAAAGGAAAATTTGACGCAGGAGCTGTCAATGATTAAAAAAAACAAATTTAAACAATGTTTCCTGCAGTGGAAACAATGCTGGGAAAAGTGGGTACAATGTTTCCTTCAAAAGTAGAGTTCTTTGAAGGAGAAGATGTAGAATAAGTCATAAGTGTTCACAATAAATTTTTAAAAAAAATCAGTCCTGGAACTTTTTGAACAGCCCTCGTACAAGGACATTTCAATAAGTAACGCACAATTATTTGTTGTGTTGCGAATACTTACCCAAAGAAGTTGAGGTTTGGCTAAAGCCTTGTTTGATTAACAAGCCACAGAAAGGTACACTCGGCATTGTACAGTGAAACCTCGATTTATCGTTTTTCTGGGGACCGAAACAAGCAAACGATAAATACGGGATAACGATCAATGCGAATGCTCATGTAAACTGATAAAAAATGTTGAACATGTCTAAATAGAATCCACTGGAATGCCTGATGTTCAGGCCTTCTGATACCAGTCAAACACAACGTTTTCTAGCTCTCTGTAAGTTGATTACTTGTTTGACTTCCTCTTTACTATGATGGTATTCAAGGTTGATGGTGACAGGCATAGTCGCTTAGCTGCATCAGTTCTCTTTTCTAACATTTTTTTTTTTCTTACCTCTTCAATGATCTTAAGTCATTCGGCTAATGTCGGTACATGTTTCGCCATTTTCCAGTTACTGTAAATTGTATCAAAACAGATAGTGTACAGTAGTTTCTGTCTTGGTATCAAAACAATGGATCGAAACCGAAACTGAAAACTGAGAATGCATAGGGAACATATTTCCTACGCTTGAGAAGAAAAACAACACATATGTATCCTACGTTTCTAACAAGAACACAATTCATGATTACCGCGTTTCTGAGAATCAAGTGCCTTGTGTTTTTCCCTTCCTTAAAAAACCATAAACCCGGGTTTCATGGATCTTGGGACTGAAAATTGTGTTTGATCAATGCAGGAAAACAATAAATCGAGAAACAATTAATGCAGGAATAATTTGAATTGTTTCAGTAAGCATTTTTCAGGGACCATACAAATGAGTCGATGGATCCAAAAAAACAATAAACCCGAAAACGATACAGAGGTTTCACTGTAATGAAATTAGTGCCACAAAATGTTTTGAGCGACTCGGTTCTTACATTGAAAGATTGTAGGTAAACTGTATTACTAATTAGACCCAAAAAATTGTGTTAGATATTGAAATGTCCTCTAGTTATTATAATTATGCTGTCAAATAGGCTTACCATGCCTCCTAGTTTTGTCCCTTATTTGTGGAAATAAAGATTAAATGAATTAATTAATAAATTTAAATGATTAAAACTGTGGTGGTGGTGTTATTACATTTTTTTTATTTATATATTTTTATAGGATATCTTTCTATCAATTTTAAATCTTATAAATGAGAATAAATATTTTCAAGCTGCTCAAGCTTTGCAGTTAACAATTATGTTGCTGCCTCTTCCATTACAAAAAGAACTTCATAGCCTACTTAGGTTCATGCAAACCATGATCGAAGACACAGAAGTGATTTTAAACAAAACTGTAAGTGACACAATTAACACTCTCTAATGTACAGGGGTTGGACAAAATAATGTGAACACCAGAGAAAAGTTACAAACTGTTTATGAATAAGGTGTTGGGCCCTTTTGCCTTGAGTACAGCTTCTAACCTTCTTGGAATTAATTCCTACAATCCTTGAATAGTAGTCTCCATTGGGATTTTGTATCACTCTTCAACCAAACAAGTTACCAATTGCTGAAGAGATGAAGGGGAGGAAACCTGCTTCTTGGTTTCCTCACCATACAGGTTCGATTATATTCAAATCTGGCGATTGAGCAGACCATGGAAGATGCTGTACTTCGCCATAATGCTTTTCAAACCAAGATTTCACAGTTCTGGCAATGAGTATGGGTGCATTGTCATCTTGAAAAATGGCATTGTTGTCAGGGAACAAACATCGGACCATTGAGACAAACATTGGGATGGATCTGATCGCTTAAAGAAAAAAAATTTTTTTTTGGCATCATAACATTAATCCAGATTAAAACGGTACAGGGTGTTTCTAAATTATCTCCCGTACTCTACATGTTCATTGCTCAAAAACTATTACAGATTTTAACGTGATTTTTGTTTATTCACAAAGAAAAACTCAAAAAGTTTCTTAGCCTCGCGTGAGTTGATAATGAAACATGCGGTTGGCACATGGTACCATTGTTGGCACGCTGTTCCATTTTTTGCTAGATGCAATAAACAATGGTGAGTGTTCAAGAAAAAGCTCAAAGCGTGCTATGGCTTGCAGAATTTAAGTCGATGATTACTGTTCAGAGAAAGTTCAAAACAATTCAAATTTCAATTAAGTTCTGCAGTCACTTTTGTTGCAATAGTCTTTGGCAGTTTCGACACAGTCCTTATAAGTGCTTGACGGTCCGTATCATTCAGTATTTTTTCCCGCCCACACTTCTTTTTTGCCGATGACATCTTACTGTATCTTTGGTATGCACACTTAATATATCCAGACTGTAGCTCTTGAAACGTTCAACAATGTCACTGTTCAGGACATAGAAGCACCTGCTAAACGGGCACCAATGCTCTGCCCCCTTTCAAAGTTTGTGAGGTCATACTTTTCAGGAAGCACTTATTGCAAACTACAACTGAACACAATTTGCAATATACTGAAATGTAACACAGGAGAGGTAGGGAACTGATTTTAAAATGCGAAGCATGCAAATTTCTATGAGCTTTCTCAAACTTCACAATTATTTGGACGATCCTATTATGAGTGGGTGTTCACATTATTTTGTCCAACCTCTGTAATTAGAATAAACAGTGTTTCATAAAATTCTTAAAATGTTTTTCTATGGGTGGTACATCAAATTAATTATTTTGGGTGTACAAATAAGTTTACATCATTTGCTAATAGATTCCAAACAAGCAGACTTCTATCACGGAATCCATTTGTGCTTGATAAGTAAGAGAAGGTTGCATGTCGTTGGTAAATATTTTGAATAAAATACTAGTTATCTTTTTATAAAAACTAATTTCTTTTTTTTTTTTTTGACAAAAGATGGAGTAAACATGATTGTGCACCCAATACATGCATTACAATTTTTCAAAACCAGATTTTGTAATTATGTCATAAGCCTTCACTGTATTTAGTTATTTTATATCTTCTTGCAGTCTAGTAATCGATCAGCTGTATTGCATCGGTTATCAAATGCTGTACTTAACATTTCTTCCATTGGTGATGAACAACATAAACTAGTGTCATTTATGATTATCCACTGTGATATCATTTTCTCATGTCCTGAAGAACTTAAAAAAGAAATTGAACATCATCTCCATTTAGATAAACGGCCTCTATATAAAAATCCAGGTAATTTTATTTCCTCCATGCCTACTAAATGAATTTAAATATTTTTTAATCTTCTTCTTCCATAGCCATATCCCATCTGTTTGGGGACGGTTTTTTGAGTCCTCTTTCGCAGTTCCCTCCTGTCCTGTGACACCACATTCCTTCATCAGGGTGCGTACGTGGCCTTGAAAACCTTGAAAATGCTTGAATTTCATAATTTTTTTCAAGGCCTTAAATATTCGGGAAAAATGAAGGTTTTCTTAGATGAACCTGGAAAATCCTTGAAAACTGACCATTTGTTCGCCTGGAAGTCAGGGTGTACACTGACACGACCATCGACGTGGTGAATAAGAAATCGTGATTTATCCAACCAGGCAACTCTCTTCCACTTATCCATGGTCCAGTCTCGATGTTCCCGGGTCCACTATGGTGCAGTTGACAATGTCGCTTGGTCAATAGAGGCACACGAGTGGGACGTCTGCTGCACAGTCCCATATCCAACAGTGTCCACTGAACTATGCGTTCCGAAACACTTGCACCTGGACCTGCTCTGTATTGTGCTGTCAGCTGAGCGACTGTCTGGCGCCGATCTTGCTTTACCAAGCGGGACAGTCTCCGATGTCCTTTTTCTTTGATGACACATGGCCGTCCAATACCTTGGCATCTACTGCTGGTTTCACCGTCATTTATCCACTTTGCATAAATACTAACTACGGCAGATTGTGAACAACCTACCAGTCGTGTAGTTTCAGAGATAGTCATTCCATTACAATTTGCCCTCTGTCAAATTCGCTTAGATCAGCAGCCTTTCCCATCACTCGCAAAATTAAGTGCAAGACTGATTCCTTCCTTACCTTCTCCAGCAGCAGTTAAATACCATTCCCACTTAATTACGTGCCCTCCACGTGATCCAGACATGTTCATTCACCAATGTGGTGATGGTTATAATGTTTTGGCTCTTCAATGTGTTAAGGCTCTCCAAACATAAGGTGATGATATTAATGGATAAAATGAAAGGTAAAATAATGCAACCTGGATTCGAACCAGGTCGTGGAATTTTTTCTTCCATTTTTCTCCATTAATATCAGAAAGTAAGGTCAGGAATATGCAGTGTTAGACTACGTTCGCACTACGAAACTAGTTACAAATAGAACTAGTTTCTTTTCTGGTTGCAGGTGAACCAGTTCTAATTGAACACTAGTTTTATCATCCTCCTGTTCACACTGGAAATCCTGTTTAGAGGTGGAAATCCAGTTCCAGACAAATAATACGTGCCCTGGAATGATTAAGGCTTCTTCATTGTTATTCAAAGATGGCGCTTTTTGTTTTCCAAATTTAGTTTCGCCATCTTTCCACTTTTCTTGATTTGTTTGAGATTGAGAACACTGTTGTTCGGTAGCCATTGTGTATTTTTAATCCGTGATCGTATCGCTATTCGTGAAGACTTGTGGGAAAACTACCCAGAAGTCTTTGCATGAACAAGCACTCTCCAGCCCCAGATCCAGTTTGAGAAACTGGGATTGGAAACCCCAGTTCCAGAGCCGAAAGAACTAGTTCTTCTTACACCCAGTTTTGTTCGCACTTCACTGATAAAACTAGTACCTCTGATAGAACTAGTTTCTTTTGGCTAGTGCGAACGAGCCTTTATTGAAGAGTTTTCCTGAATATATTATGTGATATTGTATAACCTTATTTTTTCCCAATCCTCTTTCCTTTATTAATAAAAATGCCTAAAAGATTTAAAATCTTCTCCTCTTAGGATTCTCACTTAATGCTTCATCTCAAAATCCAGCCAAGTCAACAAGAACTGTTCCATCAGAAAACAAATCTTCTTTAGGAAAGAAAGCTGACAACAGTGTGTGGACTAAAAAATTTCATCAAATACACCCAAGAGTTTGTTCAAAAACGATAGAGGATGGTGTGCCACCACCAAAAACTAAAATTGTTGCAGCAATTGTGACAAACATATAAACGTTTTTAAACTTACAACTGTATATTATGACTAGGAATTCAAACTGTACCAATTCATAGCAGTCGTTTCTTCATCAGTGAAACATTAGTTCTTCACTGATCGATGCAAGTTAACACTTTTCTTAATTATGGACAACAATGTTTTAAGATGCCTGCAGTTGTTCAGGAATAATACTCATCAACAAAAGAGAACCGTTTTCGATTACTTTGGATGTTTCTGGGTCAAGATGTGTCCAAAACGCTTACGTGGGGTTGTCGGTCAAATTTGTTTATAACAAAGTTGGTAAATCTCATTGACTTTTTTATTATTCACTTTGCATCAGAAGTCCCTCTACCCAAAAGATTTTGAATAACTCAAAATGTACTGCACAAACTTAAAGAAATTTTTGTGTAATACATCTCATCTTAATGTCAGTGTTATGGTAATAGGTCTTATGTCAAAAGTAATAAGTCATGTGTAAATGCAAATTAAATGTTGTTTTTTCACTCTGCTGAACAGTTGGGGTTTTTTCCTCGTATGTCTAAAAACCCAACTGTTCAGGAGAGCAAAAAACATTATTTAAGCTGTAATAGGTAGTATGTAAATGCAATTTATTACTTTGACATACAATCTATTGCCATAACACTGATGTAATGTTTATCAGATAACTTCACAGACGGTGCTCAAGGTAAGAAGGTTAGGACATTACAAGAAAATTTGGAAGGAAAACTCCTGTGACATAGATTCGAACCAGAGACCAGAACTATCCAGCTTGTTGCCTCTACCAACTGGATCACTGCAGATGCTGTACAACATGGTTGTCTACATAGTAGTCAGTGTTATGGCCCAACAAAAGGAAAACAGAGGGCCTCCACTTTGAATACCTTATAATCTTTGGGACACTCGGAGACAGCCTTGCTGTACTGTCTATGGTAGCCCTGTTTGTAGAGGTGAAGAGCTAGACTCTTTTGATCCCTGGTTCGAATTCAGGTGGTAGAATTTTTCCTTCCTTCCTCCCGCAAGTACCATGTACTAAAGTATGATTGTATTATAGAAAAAATAACCAATTACCTTAAATACTGTGGATGCTGATTCCTTAAAACACAAAGCAAGTCTGCTTTTTCACAAAGATTTTTATTCATCATGAATATGCTGAAAGCTGACTACCTAGTACCAGGTAGTCGAAATATGCACGTTCATGGTGAATAAAATTCTTTGTGGAAAAGCAGACTTACTTTGTATTTTAAGTTTATGATTGGCATGGCTGTAAAAAATCTAATAAGATTGCAGTTTGAGTTTTCCAAGACATGAAGAGCAATATTATTTTAATAAAAAGACAAGTTTTAGTCTAGTTTAGAAAAACAAAAACTAACGCATTTCAATTGCATTGATAAAGCTGGAGATGGTTGTCTCTACCTATCGATTTTCTATACGCTAAGCTGGTAGTTTTGTAGATAGTAACTGTACAAACGTGTTGATTTTTATGTTTGCTGTCTTGTGAGAATTTTTGTTCATCTCGATCTTTCAGTTTCCATAAATATTTAGTACTTATTCCAAAATCCCTTACTACTTAATGCCTTATTAATGACACCATCCATCCATATAACTGTGAAATGTAGTCATGTCAGGATTTCCTAAAATTTGGACCATTATCTTTTCTTTTACATTATGTTGGATAAAGGGTTTGATTCAGGTAATATATGGTATAAAGCAGAGACATGCTACTGTAAATACTGTATTTTTCAAACCATAATTTGCCTTAAGTATTAATACAAAGCCTCTATTAGGTAATATTTCTTGCCTACTTATTCATTTGTGCCATTTCATTGTTTCGTACAAAAGCAACATCCGATTTTTATCATCATATTTTACATTCAGTATTTTACGAAGTGCAATACACCCGTATCTTATTCCTTTTTCAGTCTTCTACATTGGTGTAACTACCATTATAATACTCGTGTAAATACTGACTTTCATGTAACACTGACGTAAGTGGTAATCTTTTATTAAAGATCTGTGTAATTAATTATTAATATTTAATTGTATTTGGAATAAAGCCTTTGATATTTATACATTGATGATTGTATTTTGGAGCATTAATAGATGGCAAGGAATAATAACAGGTGCTCATTATGTTTATTTTTTACAGTTACTCTACTCTGTTGGGATAGAGCATGTGTTTGGTTTGTTTTCTTCTGCCACTCATTCTCACTGACAAGTGCACATAGCCATAGTAAGACTCCAACTTCAACAGCAATGGAATCTTCTGCGCTCAAATTTTTTCGTTTTTGCGGTTTATTTTGAATATTGTAGTTTCTTTTTTTGCAAGCATGAATAGTAGCTTCAGGTGAGTAACATGTTTCTCATTTGGTGGGAAACTGTGAAATAAGAGATTCGGATGGTTCCCTTGTGAGTCTGAATCTTATACAGTATGGATAAATAAGATTTCTAGTGCAAAATCCTTAGGTTGTCTTTCCTAAGTGCAAAATCCTGAAAAGATGGTTTTCTAGGGAAAAGGCAGAATTGACTTGGTAAATGATGCAGCCAAAAATTAAACCATCAGACAGTCATTTTACGTTCTCTTTTTCATTAATAATTAGAAAGCGTCATGCTGCATATTTCTTATATGAAATTGGATACAACTCTTCCTCCTTTTGGGTCTAGTATTTTGATTCCACCCTTTACTGTTTATTATTATTACTTCATCCCTTTAAAAAATAAATTCCGTGTTTATTTGAATTGCCCATCATCCACCCACTCACAAATTATTACTCCCAATAAGTTTGCGTATTCAAATATTGAAAATAATTGAAATTACTATAAATACTGTAATTCTAGGAAAATTATGATCCCTTTATTAGGAGCTTTAACTAAAAGCTACTTGTAAGAATGGAAGCCTGGTCTGTACATTTATCTGTCTAACTGATTGCCATTTGCACAATGACTTGAAATTACGTTTTCAACAATATGATAATAAAAGTCGAGGTTTTGTCGATGATCACTTTGTCGGGGCACGATCACTCAATTACACTAAAATTGTAATGCACCAGGAAGGGTTACCAACAACCGTCAGTTCTACTGACTTTCACAAAATAATTCATTTAATATACAAGAAAAACAGGACATGTCCAGCAAATGCTGGATGTTTGGTTACCCTAGTTGTACGAGACAATACGGTTACTATATATCAGTTTATATTAGGTGTGCTTAGTACATTCCAGTTGTTTTAAAGTGAAGGTTAGCAATAAAATAGACGTATATTGGGAAGGAATTAAATAAATTTCTGTTGTGTATAAGAAACTTTTGCTAAACTTTAAATTCTCGAATTTAAAATATTTGCATAATTTTTATTTGACTTCAACAATATTGCTTTTTAGTATTGTCATCCATTCAAAGTAAATAATTAGAGAATTATTGCTGAACCAAGTTTTGTTCAGAATAATTTTCCAAGAGATGTACATTATGGACCCTCTTCTGCAGCACGATAATGCTCACCCGCACACGATCGCCACACATAAGAGGCACTGCAGCGCCTACAGTTCAAAGATGAAAAACTCCAGTTCAAAAATGAATAAAGATGACTTTTACCACTTCCAAAGAATAAAGAGCACCTTAAGGGACATGAGTTGCATTCTGACGACGAGGTGAAAGATGCCAAAGCTGACAACAACCCCGGAATTCCTCTCCGACTAGTCACGCGTTTGTGCAATGCGTGGAAAGGGATGGGGACTATGTCGAAAAAGGGAATAGTGCATTACATAGAGGACAAATGGAATTATCAGATACAAAAACAATTTTGCAAAATATTTGAGAGAAACGACTGAATTAAGTCGTATAGATGAAAAAGATAAGTGCTGTATTTCACACATCTAACGTCAAAACTATCATCATCTACTGGAAACAAAGATTTAGAATTGTTTACTACTGAAAAAATCAAATGACAGTTTACATAATTTATTGCAGCATTGCAAATAAAATGTAGAGAAAGCAGTTTTAGAGAAAAGGAAGATATTAATAACTGCATACTTCAAATAAAGTTGCATTGTATATGTATCAATTTTCTTTAAGTTTAAGCATTTTGTAATGTGATATCTTTCACCTCCTAATTGTGGAAACCTGTTTACTGGAATTTTTTTTTTTGGTCTCGAAGTATTTAATGGTTGCATCTTGGACTAATTTGCTGAAAGACTTAAAAAGAAAATAAAGGACTATAATAGCAAATTGGTAATTGAACTTTTAATAAACCTACGCGTTTCGTGGTAACCACATCTTCAGGGTAGGACACAACTACATTCGGTCCAGGAATGTTGCCAGTATTTATGGCCTTATATGTAGGATTATTAATATATATGGATTATTAATAATTCGTTATTAGATATGGTTAATGATGTGTTAAGGAACACCCAGAGAGATAATGCATAATAGACATCGATTAAAAACATCGATAATAAATGTCGATACTTTCAGAATTACTTCTCCGCTTATAAGATTCACCACATGAATAATCGATACTATATTTTTAGATTTTTGATTTTTATGAATTATTCGTATTTTTTATTGTAATTGGTTGAATTAATTATATTCCACTGTCCTTGCCAATGAAGTATAATGTCTTAATGTTAATAATGTTTTATGCTTGTGACCAATGAATGTATTGCACCTCATGTAAACCCCTCTATTGGAACTTGTTTCTGATTGGAGGGGTAAGGCCATAAATACTGGCAACATTCCTGGACCGAATGTAGTTGTGTCCTACCCTGATGATGTGGTTACCACGAAACGCGTAGGTTTATTAAAAGTTCAATTACCAATTTGCTATTATAGTCCTTTATTTTCTTTTCGAAGTATTCCAGATTAGACAGGTGCCCTGAAAGAAGAGATATTATGGTGCCGATGTATTACTCTGTAAATTTCAGGTGGATCCAATTAAGGAAACGCGTGTCATGCCTGAAAGTAGACTCAAAAATATAAAAAACTGAAAAGTTGCATGGCAAATGAGCGCATCATAGTACAGTCATCAAAGGGAAATAATCCACACTTGAATTTTACTCTAAGTTTTACCGTTCCAATATTAATTTATTTTTAATAATTTAATATTACATTTAGAGTTAACATTATTAAGATTATTAAATTTAAATAATTATAATTAAAACAACACATTAGCATGAAATGTAATATTAAATATTAAACTTGTGTGGATTATTTCCTTTGGTTGACTGTACATAATCATAGAAAAAGTGTTCAAGCTGGCTAAGCAGCTCAAAAATCCTGGCGGGACGCATATACGAAGGTGGGCTGAAAAGTAATGCCTCCATGGCTGTAACTTTTTTATTTGTTAACCGATTTTTAAAATTCTTTTTGTATCTGATACTCACATTTCTCCTCTATGTAATGCACTATTCACTTTTCGACATAGTCCCCATCCCTTTCCACGCATTGTACCAACGCGTGACTAGTCGGGTGAACCCGTCGGAGAGGAATTCTGTGGTTGTCGTAGACACGAGGATTGAATGGCAGCTTTGGATCCTCTTCTGCAGCACGATAACGCCACACATCAGAGGGGGTTGCAGCGCCTACAGTTCAAAAATGAAAGACTTTGCACCTTGCGACTTTCACCACTTCCCAAAGAGGAAAGAGCACCTTAAGGGGCATGGGTTGCGTTCTGACGACGAGGTGAAACCTGCCGTTCGGTCTTGGTGTCGACAACAACCCCGGAATTCCCCTCCGACGGGTTCACCCGACTAGTCACGCGTTGGTACAATGCGTGGAAAGGGATGGAGACTATGTCGAAAAGTGAATAGTGCATTACATAGAGGAGAAATGTGAGTATCAGATACAAAAAGAATTTTGAAAATCGGTTAACAAATAAAAAAGTTACAGCCATGGAGGCATTACTTTTCAGCCCACCCTCGTATAATCCTTATTATTCAAAAAGTGAACTCCTATTCACGTGGAGGAAGCCTTAATATAATGAAAATAAAATAAAGTTAATATGAATAAATTTTATTAATTGCCCCAACTTGGGAACCACAGGTTAGACCCGTTTTGTACCCTCCCAGTAGGTAGGTCGAATATTTCAACGGTAAAAATCGATATTTCTATACTTGATAAAAGAGAGCATGCCAAAACCATGACCTCGAATTTACGATTCATTTGCATATTATAGTACAAGAAATAAATGTGGTGCATATTATTATTAATATTCAGAATGAACCAATAAAGGTTTCCTTTAATCCATTTAAATTTCCTTTAAATTAGTGTTGCGTAGATAGGCAGCGCCACAGCAGTTCAAGTGGCAAAAAAGCGAGGTTGGTCATTGAAGAATTTGATGGATAAAAACAGGTCTTTACAGAAATTAATGGCACCGTATTCGGAAATTAAAAAAGGAGGCGGCCGTGTGCTATAAGTTTCTTTATGTTCTTTTAATTTCATTCATTGGTAGGCATTTTCTCAATTATGTGCCTGTTTGGTAATACCAAAACGGTACAATTATTAGTAAATCAGTGAAAAGAAACGAAAGCACCTAAAAAGGGAAAAAAAAATGACTAGAAACGGGAGTGTTTCGTAACAACAAAACTTTTGTTGTTGTTTGCCTGAGGGATTCATTCGAGTCGTTCATCTTTTAGCAACCTTTGTTGGAGTGGTCTTGAAGGTGGCGCCTTCGGACGGCGCGAATCAGAGTCTGTTTCCCTTTTTATTAACGTTTTTTGTGTTAGAAACTTCATAATTTATATTTCTAGTATGGTTTCTTATTTTACTGCATTAACATTCAACTAAAAATTTTATTCTAACAAATTTTCGAATATTCCGCTTGCACGTTCTTAAGAGAACGTGGCGAGTTGCATGTGTGAAGGCATCTTCACGTTCTCTTTTTTTTTTGTGTGTGCAATAAGCTCGTCTCGTGCCTTGACTGTAGTTTTAACACAGTATAAGAAATAAATTATTATAGGGTTAGTTATTTCTTATACTGTGATTTTAACCAACTCCACGAGCAGTAATCCAAGGGTAATAATAATCTTGGTCATAGTCTAAGGAAGTGGCGATTCAATGTTCCACGCGACCAATCGCTGTATCTCAGAAACCATTAATAAAACGACTTCACATTTATATAAACTTTGACACTTACAATAACTCGTTCTGTACCCACACGAAATATTGACCTTTCTTCCCGGGACACACTGTATATTGTTAGCTCCAATGATGTGTGAAAGACCATGGTCGAGCTTTTATACATTTATAGCTAACAATTCATTTCCACAATTTTAAACCACATTTTATTTCGTGTGCATATGCTTTCTTTGTAAGAGAAGCGCTCTTTTAACATGATAATGTTTTAAGGCTGGACATCTATCTACAAAAAACGTGATGCGAAAAACGACACCAAAAAGTCTTACGGAAACAGTTTTCCATTGTTGATGCACGTTTAACCATTGTTGGCGCCGGCTTGAAGCACACGCCGGAACTGAAAAGACACGTGACCATTGTTGTTGAGCAACACCATTTTTATTAGCACACTAGCAGAGGTACCCGGCGTACAGAGCACATCGGTTTGGGTCTGCACCTGATCAAAACGTTAATGAGATGGTGCGCGTGGAGGATGCACGTGAATGACGATTATTGAAAGGGCAGAACGGTCTCTAAATCAAAAGAATTTTATTATTCGTACGGAGCTTATTATTTATTACGATAACTTGAAAACGAATAAACTTTTTTACACTCTGTTTTCACCAATCCATTACTATGGGACAGAGCACGAACAAGTACGAACGTGAGATAGCCGGAATAAGATACGTGCTCTAATGGTACCATTATGATACCCCCTTAACAATTTCCTATAACCAGACATGGCATGTAATATATCATACAAATCGTCACGACGCCTCATGAACGAATTTATAAAAAAAAAAAATAGTGATAGCAGATATTGGTCTAGTGGCACGTGCACTTCTCATGACTGAATATAACGCATAAATAACGACTGTGTGAATTTTTATATTTCACAATTTAATTCATAATTAATTATTTTGAAACATTTAGATCTTTTGATGATTTTTGAAGTCTTCAACTTATCTATAATTTACGCCCTGCTTACATAATTTCTATGTACTTTGAAGTGCTTAATTTATTTCTACAAATTCCTTCCTCTCTATAGTTAAAAATAACTTTCCGGCTAAAAAGAGCGTTGCGGGTGAATAATTTTAATTTTTCGTCATACAAAATACTCTTTTTAAGATTTTAGATACTGCAAAAAGCTTACACGTGCCGTGTTTGTTGTCCCGCATTCGATTGTGACTACAGACGCGAGTAAGGCGAGGAACCTTCAGTATAGACACTATGTTTACTCGACATGTCGAGAGACTCGATACTCGTGCTTATATTTCATACTTCAGTTATTCTAAGCCCTTATTCAGTAGTACGGATGTACATGATTCTGTAGACTCGTCCATTGATAAATAAATAAAATGTTTATGTACTATATAAAATATTTATTTATTTGTTGCATCTAAAAACATTATCATGATTCAATGTTTCGGGTTGCAGATTCGAAACTAAGTCATTTTTTATGTAGAAAAAACATTAAAAAACTTTTCGGAAACGACTAAGGGTGGTCTCCAAATGGTCGATATGAAAATTCCCAAAAATTTTGTATATGTGTATTTCAGTATACCAAGGCTCATACTAATTCGGGATTCGTTAATACTTACGGAAAATAAAGATAAAACTTAACGAAATATTAACGCACTAGCAGCATATACTTTCAGTATAATTTCTTATGCAAATTATTAAAGTGCAGGCAGCTGTTGTTAAAGTGTTTAAAGACTGGACTTTCAGCCGAAAAACTGGATCAGAATGTCAGCGACTATACTCTGTTCAACGAAAGTTGGAGTGGGCGTGTCCAGTTAAACTTCCTATTTCAATTGTTAGACGTTGTTGATTCTATTTTGGCAACAATGTCCAACAATTGAAATAGGAAGTTTAACTGGACACCCCACTCCAACTTTCGTTGGATAGTTTATAGTCAATGTTCGGGCAAAATCGAGAGTGGCAAGACAACAGTAGGTCAACAATGCATCAAATTATTACACAGCTTAATCAGGGATCTTCTCTGTTCGCCGTACACTGCACCGTATGGGATATGGAAACCGAAGGCCTGTTCCAACAAACACCTTTTCTCTCTGCAGTTAACAAGATTGAACGTTTCCATTTCGCACAGAACACAAGGATGGAAATGTCGAGCATTGGAAAAAAGTTATGTGGTCCGATGAATCAGTTTCCTGCTGCATCATGCAGATGGCAGAGTGAGAATTTGGCTAAAAACAGCATGAAAGCATGGACCCCACATGCACGAGTACAACCTTTCAAGCTGGTGGGGGCAGTGCTATGGTTTGGGGCACGTTTTCCTGGCATGATTTGGGTCTTTTTATTCGTGTGAAACGGCGTCTAAATAGCAAAACATACCTAAGAATCGTTGCTGACCAAGTTCATCCTATCATGTTGATGGCGCATCTTAATGGAGATGGCTTCTTCCGACAAGACAATGCGCCATGCTACTGTGCTCGTCTTCTGCAGGAGTGTTTTTCAGAAACATGAGGATTCTTGACCATTTTCGTACTTAAAAAGTGGGGAAGATTTGGGAACTTCCTACTCCAGCAGTTACTTCATAATATTGTTCGAACTAAGCGATTTCCAATAGACTTTAAAAAAACTCTCATCATTCCGATACATAAGAAAGGTACAACTGAAGACATAACCAACTGAAGTACAGACCTATAGGCACGATATCAAAAATAACGGAGAAATTGATCTTTAATAACCTAAAGAAGTTTCTCTGGCCTGTTGTACCTAGTAATCAAGTCGGAGGACGACCCAGGACCCTATTCTTTATTTGATTCTTACGATCCTGAATCACATAATTAATGCGATCGATAAAGGTCAGATTTGTTTCCTTGTGAATACCGATGTCTCTAAGGCATTTAATATGATTCAGAGAAAATCTTTCATTGAGCAACTTCAACCTCAACTCTGGATCTCGTACATAATTATTTTGACCAGCGGAGTTATTATATTGGATCGATTCATGCTGGCGCTGAATGGCTTGTTACAGAGTTCGCCAACGGCTACTGTCTTTTATGCCGCGCTACGACTCAAGTTCATAATCTCCCTCTGAACTGTAAGATCTACTCATATGTTGATGATAGTTTTTTAATCAAGGCCTACGACATTACTGATATAGCTATTGCACAACAACCAATTCAAGAGGACTTGGAAATCTTGAACTCTTGGTATACGGATCAGGGTCTTAAGTTTAACCATGCAAAGACTAATATTTTGCTGAGTGATAAATTAAAACACGACATGCTTCAGACATTCTTGGGATAACATTTGATAACAGACTGTCCTTTGTGGAATCTATTCAACTATTATTAATTGACTTAAGCAAGTAAAAAAATTTATCTGGCCGACTTCGAAAGATTTTAACTAAAAATGAAATAATAAGAGTTGTTAAGAACATATGAGTACCAAAACTTGAATATGGCATTGTGGACTGGTCATCCGCTCCCAAAATTTAAATTACTAGAGTTCAAACTGCTTATAATGACATCTTAAGAATAGCTTTGAATCTTCCAAAATTATCTTCTATTACACAGACCTGGCATATGTATAACATTCTAACCTATATTACGCAAGATCATCCTCCTATGCTTAAATCAGACAAAACATGTGAAACTTAAAATTATTCCCACTACGGTAATCTCGAAGTTTCGTGATGCTTTTTTTCCTTACAATATCATATCTTTTTGGAATTCTCTGGACTATCACATTAGAAACCAACTCATTAATTGAAACCTTGACCGATGTTCCAATCATAAAGAACATGTCTTTAATTTATTATTGCACGCAGTACATAACCTTTGTTAATCTTTGATGTCCTTGCCCACATGGGATGCAATCATTAATAATAATAATAATAATAATAATAATAATAATAATAATAATAAAGAGTTCCTTGCTTAGGTGGGCCCCCCACAATCACCAGATCTCAATCCAACTGAGCCTTTGTGGGACGAAGCTGAAAGAGCCATCAGGCCGCTGGTTCCACAACCATCAAATCTCACACAACTGGACAGGCGTGATGTCGATGCCTCGCATCACCTTTTAACAACTCGTGGAGTTAATGCCAAGAAGAATCGCCGCCGTATTGAAGCAAAAGATGGGACAATGAGGTACTCATGGGGTGGTCATAATATTCTGCTCACTCAGTGTATAAAGGTCATCATTTCTATCATGAGCATCTATAGCTTTTCCCTTAAGAGCACTTGGACTATCATCTTTATCAGGTCTACCTCCCACTCTCGATTCGGGATAGGCAAGTTTTTTTCAGCCACCTTTGCCGTAGACAAGAGTCATGAAATTGGACGATGGACCTCGTGGAATCGAGTGGCTGCAACCTCGTGTCACGGGCTCTTCCAACACCTCCTAGAAAGAAAGCCTCCGTACTGAAACGTCATGCATTGTTACATCATCATAAGAAGTTATTGTTAATCGAATTTGTACCAATATGATCATGTAACAATGTACAGTGAGCAAAAAAAATATCCGTCCACCAGTTTGCAAGTGATTGAAATGACTGACACTAAGTGACATATTCACATTATTCAAGTTTAATTGAACATATTAGTGTCTATGCAGTTATAAGCTTCTGAACTTAGGGTTTATTCTTGATATGAGATACTATAATACAAAAGAGGTTTGTATGACATTTTTGTGACAAAATATTATCCGTAAACTTAATTTTTAAAATTTAGTGGGACCTCCCTTTGGCCTTGACAAAATCTAGGCATCGATTGTACATAGATTTTACTAAAGGTTTTGGTTTTTTTTTCCATCTATATCATTCCAGTTTTTAAATCTGCTTTTGACTTTGTCTTCATTTCCATTATGACCCAAAGGTGCTCGATTGGATTAAGTCAAGCACTTAAACTTTCTTGGATTTGAGGAATTCTTTCAGAGAATGAGCTGTATGTTTAGCATCTGAGTCTTGCTGAAATCTAAAACTTCTTCTCAGTCCCAATTTACTTGCAGAAGCATGGAGATTCTTATCAAGAACTTCTCTGTACTGGTGCTGGTCCACGATGCCATCGAAAAATTCTAGATGTCCCACCCCTGTAGCTGCCATGCAGCCCCATATTATGACACTTCCTCCTCCATGCTTCACTCTTGGCTTCAGATAGATACCTTCAGTCTATAAGCTTCACCAGGTGTTCTCCAACTTTGTTACAGCCACCAGAGCCAAATAAGTTAAATTTGCTTTCATCTGACCACACAGTTTTGTTTCAAAAATTTTTGTCCTTGTTTAGATATTCTTTTGTCTCACTTGATTTTTCTTACTGACGCAGGGCTTCTTCTTTGGCGTGCATCCTTTATGCCCGGCTTCATGCAACCTGTTCGAATGGTCTGAGGGATAATTGAAATGTTTAGATCATTTTTCACTTCTGCACGCAGTTCTACACCTGATTTTTTCCTATCTTTTTTAATGCGATATACAACTTCTCTGCCTTCCCGTTCTGATATTTTCCTCTTCCTGCCTCTTCCAATTTTATTTGTCATTTCTCCTGTTGTGTGATGTTTTTGGATGAGCGTGGAATTTGGAGTTCCTTGACAATTAAACACTGACTTTAGTCCAGCTATGACTCTACCTCTCAAATGAATATGCCTTTATTTTCTTAGTTTTCTGCAATGTTTCACATCGTTTATTATCCATACTGTGAATGTGATAGATAATATTTGTTTGGCTTAGACTACTTACCTGGACGAATAATTTTTTGGCTTTACTACAGGGTCGAGTCACATTATTATGACCACCCCCTAAGTTTGTCTTCGGGGTTACCCAGCCGAGGAACTATGTCACGTGTTGGGAATTGGTTAGGTGAGTATAAGGTAGGTTTCCACTATCACTCATTGCTGCAATGGGCAAGAAACGTGATTTATCAGATCTGGAAAAGGGGATGGTAATCGGCTTTCGGGCCAAAGGTGGCAGTATTTCGGAAAGTACGCAGTTTGTGAACTGTTCTCGTGCTGCTGTAGTTAAAGGGTATCATGACTGGGAAAACGGGACCGTTCAGAATAACGGTAAGGGAACTGTGGAGCACCACGTGCCATTGATGAGAGAGGTGAACGTCGGCTGCGAAGGTGTGTGAAGGCCAACCGAAGAGCTACAGTGGACCAACTTACCACTCAAACTAACGAGGACCCTGCTACGTATGGGCCTCCCAGCAGACGGATGGCCACCGCACCCATGCTGACGAAGGTTCATCGCCAAAAACGGCTTCAATTTGCCCAACAGTACAGAAAAAACTGGACCACTTCTGACTGGAAAAAGGTTGCCTTCTCCGTGAGTCACGATTTCTGCTCCACACAAGTGACGGCCGTTGGCGGGAAACTTCGGAGAACAATCATCCTGCAACCATTGCTGGACGAATCCAGGCTGGTGGCGGCAGCGTCACGGTGTGGGGAGTGTTCTCATGGCATTGTCTGGGCCCACCGATACCTGTGGCAGGCACTCTCAACCGATTCGGTTATTTATCCATAATTGCAGATCAAGTATACCCATACATGGCGACGGTCTTCCCAGAGGGGGATGGCACGTTCCAGCAAGACAATGCGACGTGTCATACAGCTGCAATTGTTCGGGGGTGTTTGAGGAACACGACCAAGAGTTCTAACTCCTACCCTGGCCCCCTAATTCCCCAGACCTCAACCCAATTGAGAACCTTTGGGATCACCTGGATCGTCATGTGCGTGCTATGGAACAACCACCGCGTACCCTTCAGCAGCTACCGGATGCTTTACAGTCTGCATGGCAACAGTTACCAGTTGAAATCTACCAGAATCTAACTGACTCACTCCCACTGCTGTACGTGCCGCTAAAGGCGGTTATTCGGGATATTAGCTGGTGGTCATAATAATGGGACTCGACTCTGTATTACAAGGTGTCTTATCATCTACTGTATTTTTACTTTTCCCCATTTAGTACAGTGATCCCTATCCAATGTGAGATGTCACATAGTTTAAATACTCTAGATTATGATAAAATTTTTATTCAAATTAATTGGTTTTATTTAATTTAACGTTTTTATGTTTACGTAAGCTGGTGGACGGATAATTTATTTTGCTCACTGTTTGACGTTTCGGTGCGCAGGCTTTCTTTTTAAGAGGTGTTGACTCATCCAGCTCGGAGATGATGTAGTAAACAGTCCCCCAAGAGAACAATCCCATTCGTCCACTTTGTTTTGTTGGAGCGATTTCCATGACAACGGAAAAGTAATTTAAGAGCAGCAGACTATTAACCTTCAAGTTATAGAGAAGCGTAACTCCACCATAGTGAGGATGCGTTCGTGTAGAGTCTAAAGTTCTTTGTCTCAGAACAGGGCTCTTTGTTTTTTCCCTTTTCCTTTTTTTTTTTTTTGCAAGTTTCTCCAAAGAAGATGTTTTTGGGTGCATGTGACTCATTTAAATATTTTCATTTTATTTCGGTTTTAGACTAAAGTTGTAAAAAAAAGTGAACCGTTGTCAAGTGCAGTTATGATTCAACATTAAATAATTAATTTAGATGAAAGGTAAAAATAAAGAGAATAATAGGTGACGAAGGGAACGCTGGCTAAGATGACCTCTGGCCAAGGGATTCTTGTTAAACGAGTCAGACAAAAATTGATGTCGAATTTTCGAGCGCGGTCTTTCAAAATGCGTTAGCCAATCCAAAGAAGGAGCATCAGACGGGAGAAGTCCTTCTTGGGCCAAACAACGAGTTTCACGAACGCTCATGGACGAGAACCGAACCGGTTGGAAATGGGAAAAGACCCTGGTTCGTGGACCACCTGCAATCAGTCAAATCAGTTGATGAGAAGGAGTTCCTCGAACGCACGTCTTCTGTTTTTGGCGTTGTGATCCCCCTCCCGAACAGAAACCTGTTCCACTCGTTCCCGCTGGCCGCGAAAAATCGAGGAGAAGTCGCGTCTTTGGTCGTACACGTCTCCTTTGGTTCAGTTGAAAGAGCGTTGACGCGCACGAAAAGTCCCTCGCAGAGGATGAACGGAGACGAACCCTCGCTCCCGTGGCTTTGTTGCTTTCTGTCTGTCGTCGTCGGCGAGGGTAGCTGGACAGAGTGGCTTACGTACGCGTGTCCAAGGTCAACGAGTCTTCGCATTTGGAAATAACTAGAGGCCATCTTCTCGCAGGCCAACTCAGACGACGTTCAACTTCTGACCTCGAACGACTCGCTCATACACCAAAGTAACTTCGACGAAATATACACAGCCGGCAAACAAAAAAAAAAGCAACACATAGAAGAAGTGAGCCAATTTTAATGAATTTGCACAAGAGCATAGTGTGGGTGGCATACAACATAGGGCTTAAATCGCAACACGGTATGTTCACAGGATCCTTGTACAGGATGTCCCAAAACTTCCACTGGAAGAATCGTTTAGCCCAAATTTACACAATATCTTCAACGTGGCATGTGTGCTGTACGAGGTGTATATGCCCTGCACACGCGCCTTACTCCTGTGCAGCAGCTGACGGAGTCTGACAGATTGCGGAACTTATAGAGGAAGCAGTAGTCTATAGAAGGTACTATGACACGTAGACCTAGTTGCGGACGCCCACGCATTACTGATCCACGCCAAGGCTGTCGGATTGTAACGGGAAGCACAGAACACCCTCACAATCCACAGCCTTCATGGGCCGGAATAGCACCAACCGTATCAAGACGGATCATTTGCAACCGTTTACTTGCAGTAGGACTGCAGTCACGTGTCCATCTAGCCAGACTACCACTTGTGCAAGAACCCGTTCTGTGCGGTTGCAGTGGTGTCGCGAAAGAGCTGACTGGCGAGCTGAATGGAGACCTGTAGTCTTCACTGATGGACGTTAAAGTGTGCGACGAAGAGCAGGAGACCGACAGTACATTCTCTGCGGCCTTGGTTCTCAAACGTTTTTAAACAAGTACTACTCCGTGAGCTGACTGGTAAACTAACGTAACCACTGTCAATGAATCGTTAATTAACGTCCGTGTTGTTTTGAAGAAAAAGTACCACACGAGTACCACTTGGCATGGCTTGAAGTACCACAGTTTGAGATGCATGGGTCTACGGCACATAGATCCAACATATGGGCGTTACAACTCGCGCTCATCCTTGGTGTTTATGAATGGAACATTGAACAGCGCGAGGTGCGCCCAGGAGATTATTGAACTCGTTCTCCTGCCTTTCTTGCAACAGGAAGGTCATGGTCTGTTCCAGCAGGATAACGCAAGCCCCAACATGTGGCTCGGTACAGGACACCAGCCGTTTGCTTGCACAATTGCGTCCACTTGTTCTAGACGCTTGAAACAATGTATTCCAAGGAAAACATCCGGCCGTATACGTGCAAGAGTAGTGGAGGGTTTACGGCATATTAAATTGTTCTGTTGGGACTTTTGGGACACCCTGTACCCGTATCAGCTTCTCCTTACGCTCATATGAACGCATACTGGTGTCCGGTCCAAAATTAAAAATTCGGAGCAAAGCTCTTATCGTTTTGCTTATTTTTGAGAGCAACTGAAATTCAACTCATTCTATCGGCGATATCTTCCTCAATTTTCACGACATTTGCTTGTTTTTTTTCTAAGAGTAGCTCCTCTATACATTTGGCTAATAAATGGGGGTTATCCCGCGAACTAATTTTCCAGAGGGCGCATCAGTTCTATACGCTCTTCCGGTTTTACCGCTCTAGCTCAGTATGCTTGTTTCTTGAAGATTAAGAGTGGAATTTAATTTTAAAAATGCCATTCAATTTAAATGCCAAAAATTAAATGTCAATAATAGTTTTTAAACATCGATTTTTTGCATCTAATTTCTGAGTATATCATTATAATTATATTATAATCATTATCAACGTTAATCAATCATTAGTGTGATTTATTTTAATCAGGAAGGAGTATTCATAGCAGCTCTTACTATTCCCGTTAAGAAATATTGGGAGTCTTTTACTTGATAGCTCCATCAGCAGCTTTCCTCTTTTAATAGCTCTAACTTCATGATCGGCATTTTCACCCATGTACTGATTAAACTACGTTTTTAATATTGCGTTATTTATTACTGGCAATTCATCCTTCATGTCTGCCGTTAATTGCCTAAAACCGTTACAAGGCCAGTCAACTATAGTGGGCTCAGGTACTATAATTTCAGGCCCAGTAAAATTGAGATTTCTTTCGTAAGCTGGAAAAGGCCAAATTATGAATAAAAATTTCAATTTATTTCATTTCGCTTAACCAGTAAATTATCTTTACAGTTATTATACGTCATCTCACCTTTGTATTAAATCAGTTTTCCGTCCTTTAGTCGTCGCATTACGTTTTGCAAGCTCAGTTTTTAATTGAAATACTGTCCACGTATCATACGACGAAGCCATTATGAAGCTAAGCGCGTATGTTACAGTGGCGCCATCTCTTGGATGCAGTTTTGAGGTATAACCCCATTATGCAAAACACATTTTGGTAACACTTGCGCATATTTCATCAAATATTTCATATCTGTCTTCTTGTGATTGCAGGGAGTTGTCTCTACTGTAGTTTGTCAAGTTTCCTGAAAATGGCATTGCATTGGGTTGAAAACCCTGCATCTTATAAACAAAAACTTACGAAAGAAACCTTTATGCTTGCATGAACATACGCGTTATACCCATACAAATGAAGCCTCATAAGAATACGCGACAATTACAATGCACTTCGAGCATTAGTTCTTTACAGGATGAACCCAAATATTATTTTTTGTTCAATTTGTTGCTGGTCCTCTATTTGCTTTCGGGACAAAACTTTCCTTGAAATATATGAGGTGTAACATGCCCTTTACACCCTCAAGTTTCAGGATAATTCGTCAAGTATTTTTCTAGATATCCGACAGAACGTCTAAAATCGAAATTGTCCACTTTCAATTGAGCAGTCAGTGTGTGCATTGTGGACAAGTGAAAGTCTTTCTTTGCCTATTTCTCCTCTTAGAATATTTTATAGCATCAGCACCTGTAATAATGACTGCTATTGAAGTAATTAAGTCCATAACTCTTGTAGAACATGGAGCAAGTCTTCTTTACTTTGAGGGCGACGTTTCTTTAATTCTGCTTTTACCATGATGGTGCAAAATGAAATGTATTCGGAATTTACACAGAAGAGCCAAAACATTATGACCACCTACTCAATAACGCGTTGCGCCATCGTTGGCCTGCAAAACATCTGCAACTCGCCTTAGCATGCATGCCACAAGTTCTTGCTAGATGACTGGAGACAGGTTGTACCAAATGGCTAAGCAGCGTTCACGCAAAGTCGAGATATTCCCACATAGTGATGTTTGAGCTCTGAGCTGCCTCTCCATGTGCCCAGGCGAGTTAGGTGGCCAGGACATTAATTGGAATTCATCCTTATGCTTCTCGAACCACTCCAACACAATTCGAGGCACGTTGTCCCGCTGGAGGATTCCATTTCCAGTTGGGAAGACTTTCGTCCTCCGTTCTACCACAACTATGGGTCCCAGCGCCGCCCATGAGAACGTCCCCCAAAGCATAATACCCCCACCACCAGCCTGTGTATGGCTTGCTGTACAAGGGGGGGGGGGGGGCAACTGTTCGCCTGGATGTCGGCGTACCCTGACACGACCATCGACGTGATGAATAAGAAATCGTGATTCATCCGACCAGGCAACGCTCTTCCACTTATCCATGGTCCAATCTCGATGCTCCCGGGCCCGCTATAGGCGTAGTTGACAATGACACTTGGACCTGCGATGTATTGGGCTGTCAGCTGAGCCTCTGTCTGGCGCCGATCTTGCTTTACCAAGCGGGACCATCTCCGACGTCCTTTTTCTTTGATGACGCGTGGGCGTCTACTGCCGGTTTCACCGTCATTTATCAACTTTGCATAAATATTAACAAGGGCAGATCGTGAACAACCTACCAGTCGTGCAGTTTTGGAGATACTCGTTCCGAGTCTTTGGGCCATTACATTCTGCCCTCTATCAAATTCGCTTAAATCAGCAGCCTTTAACATCACTCGCAAAATTAAGTGCAAGACTGATTCTTACCTTCTCCAGCAGCAGTTAAATACCATTCCCACTTGATCCAGACGAGTTCATTCACCAATGTGGGGATGGTCATAATGTTTTGGCTCTTCAGTGTAAATATGGACTATCAGCTGGTCATGCCATTACTTTTATATGTTTTTCATCTTGTTGAAATATAAAATCAGCTGGGAAACAGCTTTCAACGAATCGAATCAATGCTTTCTGCCGTGTGTTTTGCTATTCTGAGGTACTCTCTCCGCTGATATGAGCGTTTCCGCTATGTCTGTCATGATTACTGTTCTGTTGACATCAGGCAACCCGGATTGGACTTATGAATCACCCTGAAGATTATCTACAAAACATATCGGACGAGGAGTTAGAATTAACAAGAGTTAATTTTCTGCTAATTTCGTTGATGTCAAAAGCCGAGTTAAAAGACGAGAATTATGCTAATCTGCCCGAGATCCGGATTTGAAAATTATTATTAGTGAAGACAACGCTCTTTCAATTTAAAATTTAGATTCGCCAATGGGACACATGCCAAGAGAATATGAACGAAGCAAGCCACCCTTTTTCCTCTCTCACTAGGTGGACGTTTTGAATACCTGAATAGGCCGGGCAGCTGAAAAGCGATCTAAAGGTATTCGTTTGGAATATCAAAACAGGTTGGTGAGAAGCTACTCCTTTTTTTCTTATTCTGCTATGCTGTGTAGAAAAGCAAGGGGAAAAGGTCTCTCTCTCTCTCTCTCTCTCTCTCTCTCTCTCTCTCTCTCTGGCGTTTCACAAAAGCGTTGGGCAATTTTTCAGGGCACGGGTCCGCTCAGTCATCTTCTAAGCGCTTATGGCCACGTTTCGAGTCGATGCGCGCAGAAAAATTTAAAGAATTGGGAGAAAACGTAGGAACTTAGAAAAACGGAGCAACGCTTAGGAGAAGCAAAAGGTTCGTCAGGTGTCTTATCGTTTCGTATTGAGTAGCGCCTCGGGGCTCGTGACGAGGTGCGCTTTTGTGAGCGTCGTTTATCCGAAAACGCTTTTCAATCGCTCAAACCTTCCGTGACGTAAACGTTTCACGATGCACGCCCGAGATGCGCTCACTCGATACGTGACGAACGAGACCTTCACGTCAGGAGCGCTTGAGTTTACGGCATTGCAAAACATAAATAAATAAATAAACAATTAGAGCATCACGTGAATGGGGCACTTCCCGGAGAGTTTGTAAATCGATTTAGGTGTCGCCGGAAGCGGCAATGGCCTCGGGCGCTATTTTTTGAAATGGAGGCCGCTTTCTTTTCATTTCATTTTCTTTCATAACCGGTCGGTCAGATTCTGGTCAACGATGGAAGGTCGAGACGCCTGGCGGTGCCAGTAGCGTCACTAAAATGAGGAAAACGGTCGTCACGGATGTCGACGTCGAGGTTCTGTTTAGCGGATCAGCCAACAATGAACGCACCGCGAAAAACAAACATCAACACTGGAGAATGAGGAGCGCGCTAAAGATGAAGGGGAGGAGATGGCTCAAGTGTGGACTGAACAGACGACAGAGACCTTGTTGAGAACACAAGCGGTGGGTAGAGATCCCGGTCTGCTTTAGTGAACTTCAGACATTTTCCCCGACTACTTCAAGCCATTTTAAGCCAAATTCTCTCTTAAAACTAAATTCATCAAGGTTGTCGCGTTACCTACGCCCATTCTCAGACCCGCCCCCCCCCCCCCCCCATGCATCATAGTACCGGTTGTTGCGGTTCGTTTGTGTACGTCGCCGAGTTTTTGTGCCGACAGTGAGTAAAGAACTTGTTGTTCAGCGTCTACTTGATAGTCGAGTCGCTGCAGAAAGAAGAATAAAGAAAACCGAGGACGACAACAAACAAAGTAAAGTGCTTCTTGGCTCTGTGCGTTTGCCGCCACGTTGACGTACAGGGTGTTCAGAATTAAAGATACACGCTCTCTATAGAGTCAGTATTGATCAGAATGAGGTTAATTCTGAGTCTATGGAATTATCATATTTGCTTTGGTCAAAAAAAAGGAATTAGTAAATTAGAGTGGTTTCTTTTCTTCCTTTCTCCACAGTTTTGGCTGGTTTCTATATTTTATTAGGAATTAGTCTATTTTAGTTGGGAAGTATTTTTTGTAAATTTATTACTTTTGATAGAAATTAATTGATTATTTTTTACTTCCTGAATTTGGGTAACAATAAAACTTAAAATTATTAGATAACAGAGTATTTCATCCGTGACAAAATCACGGGACCAAAGAAAATTTATTACATTTGAGCGGCACTCGAAATTAAATAAATTGTTAGGGAAAATTCTTTATTTCTTTATTTCAAATTAATTAAAATACCATCGAGTACAATTAATTACAAAATCATAGCAACTAGTTTGTTTTTTGCATGCATAACGTTTCATAATATACATATTTATTTATTTATTTAAAACATTGCACCCTACAAGGATATCTAACATTTATAAATCAAAAATATATTGCCAAAGGATTCTAATAGTTGGTATTATAATTCATAACTTGATGTGAAATTGCAGTTCATTCATTTTTATTATGTTATAAGGAAAAAATGTCAATAAAAACTTCCTAATAATATTTTATATCTTTGAGTGTTCCTAGTTTTAATAAGCCAAGTTGAAATAAAATGATTTGGGTGCTGTGGATCCATAATAGCTTTAAGTTCTTACATTATCAAGTACCGAAATGTGCTTTATGCTATCAGTGTGGGTCTGTCTGTCCGTCCGTAACTCTAACTCTTCCGAGGCTATGAAAGATTTTCAAAATCTGTTTTCGTCAGTCGATTAATATCGTTCATGGCACGATCCAATCACAATTACTATCTAAATCGGTTCATTGGCACGTGCACAAATGGTACCTCAATTTTCCCGTCAAGCAATTTTCAATGGGAAGATATATTAAGGAATATATCAAACAAATCGTAATGACGAGATAAACGCGGTTATTCATTACTATTTTCCTCAGTCGATGAATATGGTACATGGCACGAACCAATCACAAATATTATCTAAATGTTTTCAATAACACGTGCACAAATGGTACCTTCAAGACCCCACCTAGCAATTTTCAATGGAGAGTTATATTAAGTAATATATCAAACAAATCGTAATGACGAGATAGAAGCGGATATAAATTACTATTTTCGTCAATTGATAAATATGGTTCAGAAAATGGTTGTAATCGAAACAATGGCACGTGCTCTAATGGTACCCTTATGACACCCTCAAATATTTTCAATGATTAAACATGGCATGTAATATGTCAAACAAATTGGGATGATATGCCATGAATGAATATAACGTAAAATCTTTGATAGTCGAAATTGGTTTCAGGAACCTAGTTTAGTGGAACCCGTATGGTTCATTGGAACTTTCAATGCTAAAATATGGCATGTAATATATCAAACAACGTGGAATGATGTGCCATGAATGAATATATAGTAAAACTAATGACAATCCAAATTGGTTCAAAGGTACGTGGTTTAATGGATCATTGTAGTCCATTAGAAACTTACAATATTAACATAGGGCGATTTAAAATATTGTTCCACGAATGGTTTAATTTGACCTTTCGGTACTTGGTTATGTCATTCCTTAATGGTTTATTATATTCTTCAACGCAAGTATCTCATATGCATTGCAAATTTCTGTAATAGATATAGCAAATTATTATACGCCACTTGAACCCTAGTAATTAAAGAGGACCAAATCACCAGTCTAAATTCAATTTTAGGCACCAATATATGTAGTTTTAATAATAATAATAGCTAATTCCTTCTTACTAAGTGTTTTACTTAATCTTTTAAATAAAAAATTTAATCGACTAAGTCGCACCAAAATATCCTCCACCGAATCTTTAAAAGATAAAACACTATCAAATCCAACACCCAACATTTTACATATTTTGACTTCTTTCGCTTGTGATTTTTAACACATTCTATAGTTTTAGCTTCATTTAATATTAGGCCATGCGTGGCATACCAATTTTTTAAAGTTTGGACATCCTCTCGAATTAATTGCTCAGCTTTGTGCTGTAGAAAAAGCTTTATACAAAAAATTGTCATCAACATATGATACAATGTTAAAATGCAGCGAGAGTTTAAAAATTTCAGCCGTAGCTGCAGCATAAAATGTAGTCGCAGTTGGCGATCCCTGCATCAAACCCCGCGATTATCAACATAAATAATTCGATTCGATAAAAAGTCATTAAGTAGTAACTCCAAGGTGGGTGGATTCACACCCAGGTTAACAAATTGTTTCATTAAATCGGTTCTAATTATCGAATGAAAAGCCTTAGACAAGTCAGCATTTATTAAATAACATATTTGTCCTTGATCAAGGCACGTCACTTATTAATATGCAGCAGCCACACAATGTACTTGTCTGTTACTAAGGGAGAAGAGTAAAAAATCAAAAATGTGCAGATCGTGTCGTAAACTTTTATGCACAGTTGCCTGAGCAATTTCTTAATCTGTTGCTAAATCGTCTACGATACGATCAACATCAATACGAACAGTCTAGGGCGTCCTTGCAACAGTTGTGGTCTACTCGAAGCACTGCTATTTTTACGGATGCACGTTGTTCTAGCCGACTCGCATCAATATTTCACAACGGGGTTGTAAACCAACCGACTTTGGCGCATCCCTTCCTCTTCCGCCTTTGAACATCTACACCATCAATGAATAAGTACCTTAAGTCTCAAATGTCATTGCTGCATATCGGAAATATGGATCGCGGTGAGGGATTCCGCTGAAAAAAATAGCTGCCATGACTTTGTAAGTGATCCTCGAATGTAAGATGGTATCGTTTAAAGCCTCGGGCGATCTGTCGCGGCGGTCGGCGCTATGGCAACGTCACACCCAGTGTAATCTCTTTGTGAGCGATCCGGTATCGTGAATGCTTTCTGGCGAGCAGGTTCTCTGATTTTTAGGGTTCCGTAACCGAAGTGTAAACGGGAGCCTATTACTAAGCCTCCGCTGTCCGTCCGTCTGACCTTTTAAGGGCTGTATCTTTTGAACGGTAATAGGTAGCCAGTTGAAATTTTCACCGAATGTGTTATTATGGCGCATTGCCATAATGTAAAAAAGCTTAAAAACAAAAGGGGTCCCAGTAGTGTATAAAATGTTACTCCTTCTTGTGGGAGACGATTTTTCCCCCAAAACTCCCAAAATGTCTAAAATCATATCAAATTACCTTAAAAAATTCAGCGAAATCATATAAAAACAAGTCAAAAACAGCAAAAAAAAAGAATCACAATTTTTAAAGTAAAATTGGCGCACCTCAATTTGGGAGATAAAATATTAACAAAAGCACCAAATTTTTAGCAAAAGTAACCACAAAAACAAAAATTTTTCCCAAAAAACGACAAACATAACACACCCTATTTTTTACCAACAGCATCGTGGGCTGGTTAGACCAAAGGTCGCGATTTTCCCAGTACAACCCAATTTAAGGGCTAACTTTTCACTCAAAACTAACAAAAAATATCCACACACCTATCAAATTTTAACACTTAACATTTTGAAAATTAAAATTGTAAAGTGCAATTTTGTGAAATAATGTTCAGCTCTACTGCAAATCTCATTCCACGCATCCGCTATCTTCACCACATTTTTATACAATTCGTGGGAAGTATGATATTTTTATGAGTACCCCATTACACCGAACTGATCGCCTCAACTGCGCCATAATTTTGTAATTTTGTACAAACGGATCACTGCTCGCTGCAACAGATCGCGCTCTGTATGCACGAGCCTTAAATGTGTCCACGCGTCGATGCGGTCAGCGAAATATCGTATGACATTAGGTAAGGAGTTTTCTATTGAAAAATGGAAGGAAAAATTCTGCGACCTGGGTTCGAACCAGGAACCTCGGCTGTCATGGCCGACGCCTCTACCCGTTGGGCTATTGCTGAAACCCGGACAGCCATGCTGTCTCAAGGTTTCTTAAAGACAACCAAGTTGTCATGGTTGAAAACCCAATGGGAGGCAGGCACCTGGCTCACAGATCGAGAATCTCTCCTATCCAACCATCAGAAAGTTTGTGGAACTCACAGATAAATTAAATAATAAATGATATTAGAGGCGCCGACGCCTCTGCGATAGCCCCACTGGTAGAGGCGTTGGCCATGACAGCCGAGGTTCCTGGTTCGAATCCAGGTCGCAGAATTTTTCCTTCCATTTTTCGATAGAAAAATCTTTACCTGATGCTTGGTAGGTTTATGTCCAGTTATAATATCATTTTATTATTTAATTTATCGTATGACATTTTCAACATTGGGATATCAATCTTATTTATGCTAACTCGAATGTTTTCTCTTAGGTCCGGAGTGATTGCTGGTTAGTTAACATGCACTCCACCTTTCAAGCAGCCCACAGAAAAAAGTCTAAAGCAATCATGCCACACACATCCTGCGTGAAATAACACGTGCGGGGAATCTCCTGCGTAAAAACAACATGTTTTCTCGCGTTGCGTGGCATGCAGCACCAAAGCGGTTGCATGGTTAGATTTGTAGAGAACTCCAATGAATTTTACAAAAGAAACACTTTCTAGTTACAAGGCACTTCAAATCCTAAAGTCGTTTTTTGGAAATCCTTAAGTTTGACGAAAATAAACTGAAATCAAATTTATTGCGATGCACTAAAATCATGATCATTAGAGCGCTCTTGGTCGATCACTTCCATTTCTCACGTTCGCATCTTCAGTCCATTGTTTGAAAATTCTGCTCACTGTGTTTGGACTTCTTCCTAATTCTTTTGTTATTTCAGCTTGTGTCAAGTTTTTTTGCACTTAATCCGGGGAATAAAACTCGAGCTCTTTCTGATGCTTACCAGGTTTTACACATTTTTGCCAATTGCTTTTGATTATCTACAACACTCATTTATGTGTTTAATTCCTCATCTCTCCAATCATGAAAAATGTACCATCCCATCATAGGGTAATTTTTTTATTCAAAAATTTGCATATTTAGAGTTTTAATTAAAGAATTTGTATTTCAAAAGATTAAGTTCAAAAATTATTTCTATGAATGGAGTACATATTTTGTTTGGATATTTTCTGAAGTGGAAGAAATTTCATGAGTTATTTTGATGGTGAATTTTATGGATGCTTTTAACTTAGAATATCCCAAACTTTTGAAACGGACTATACTCGCGTTCCTCTCCTCTTTCTTTAATTCTCTACCCTCATCAGAGAACGACTGAAACTTGTTTCTTCGCTGGCCAATCCGCGCTTTGAGTTCGAGTGGTGTTCAACGTGGTGGACGGTTTCAATGACCTGGCGAAGAGGAGGCGCCTCGGAGTGGACACAAACATGCACAGAGACACTCATTAAAAGTGGAATGACACGTTCTCATTTCTTCACCTCCTCCTCCTCCTCCTCTTATTCCTCTTTGCCATGTCCAAACGGCGGAGGCAACCCATTCACCACGAATGCGCTTCTGTTCCGTTGCCTCGGCGTACACGGCTCTGGGTTGCGGGTTCGAGTCCCACGAAGCGAGGTTCCTTTTGACGACAAATGAGTCGTTATTTTTCACGTTTTTTGGACTCGTTATTTTTTAGCTACGACGATGGGTCCATTCACTCGGACAAGTGGCACGAGGAAGTCGATCGACCCCGATCGGTTGGTCATTCAGAAAGGAGGTCAGTCGAGGGCTACCTGTCGCTCGTGGACACTGGTCCTTCGACGTCACTGCGGAGACGTCCCTTTATAATGAAGTATCAAAACACTTCAATATCGACAACTTCTCCTTCACTTTGATTTCTTTTCATCAATGACATTTAAAAAGAGCAATAAAGCACCACGCAGGTGAGAAAGGAGAGTCGCATGCTCCGTCACCGCCTCCTCCTCTCCTAGCCATTGCACCTGCTCTCTCTCTCTCTCTCTCTCTCTCTCTCTCTGTCTCTCCCTCTCTCCATGTGTTTGTGTGTGTGTATGAGTATGTGCGTGCCTGTGGCCTACGCGACGGGTTGTTGTTACGTAACGAGAAACGGATGACGTAGAGGCGGCGTCCTGCCAACCAATGGGGCGAAAGTGAGCCACGAGGGCGGCTTGGGCGTTCGCACGAAAAAGAAAGCAGACGCTCCCGCCGTCAGTCGTGGCTCCCTCGTCTCTCCCAGCGAACCACTAACACCTCGCCGCCCTTCATCACGGTAAGTCTCACACAACTTTCTCACTCTTCCTCTCTAACAAAGCTTAGCCAGTGTGTGCCTCCTCCACTGCCTCCTCGTCATAAAGCTTAGGTATGCACGGACTCACCTCTCGGACTCCGTGCGTCCGGAGCCCGAGTCGGTGGAACGGAGGAAAAGACGGACTCCTCTTCGGTCGGTCACTCCAACGAAAGCGTTTATTCGACAAAGCCAGTTAACGGGCTCGTGTCAGCCATCGAGCTACCTGTGTTGAAAAGCCCCACGAGGCGCTGTTATACCTTGACAGATGGGACGTGATGGCCTGAAGTCGGATCGAAAAAGGAGTCTTCAGGAGAGGGTTCGGTGGGCGGGGCCCTTTCCTCTACGACAAGTGGATCCGTTTATATCGTGTGTGTCTGTGTGTGTGGTCCGTGAAGGCAACGAGGGATTGGGACCGTCATCGATCTCATTCCTCAGCTTGCGTGTGGCAGCTGATCATCGTCATTGTCCAAATGTTAATGGAATGGCCATTGGGTGAGCGAAACAGAAGAAAAACAATCGTCTCATCTACTCTTGTGTGGCTTCGATCGGGGCTGATTAAAGAGCTCGTGCGGCCTATGGACTTCCGTCCGAGGCACCGTGCCAAAAAAACTCCACCCACTCTTTCGTTGGAATACAATTTTAATCCTCATCATCATCATCATCATAATAGCAAACGTCGCTCTCTTTTGAACGAAATCTGTCCCGGGACCTCAAGGATCCCCGTCATCCACGTCCAAAGTGTAGACGCCCTCGTCTTCCTGCAATCGACTTCTTTCACTTTTGGCTTAAAGTGTGTCTACCTTGAGCGTCCAAAAAGGTGGTTGTGATGATGGTGGTGATGTACTTTTTTCTTTTTACTTTCCTCGAGGGGCAAAATGGCGCCGCCTGTCGAAATGCCTTTTCTCGTCTGGATCGATGTCAACGATTCAAGGAGAGACAAGTGCTACCGTATCAGGTGCGACGCATAATGGATCCCCTTCCCCCGGCTTCTTTTTATTTTATAGTAAAATCTCGATAGTAAATCAAATGTCAAGGGAATAGCAAAATGCTTCGATTTATCGAGGTTTTATTACTTTGAATTCTAGAGGTTTTAGCCCCGGAGCGGAAAGGAAACTTTGATTTATCACATTTTCTTTTCACCTTAAAGGAACCCCAAAGATCGAAAGCATCGTGGAAGAGGGCACCTTGTTGTCTGGGCTCCTTTTTTTTCCTTCTTTGTTGTTGCCATTTTTTTTATGAAGTTTTGTTGCGAAGCCGGCGTCGTTTCCCGTTTGACTGTTGCCCGGTGCCGTCGGTCAATAATGAGGCCGGAGCCGGGCGCGTCCACTCGCCTCACCGTCGAGGTGGGATGGGCTGGAGAAATGGGTTGACTGCCCTTCGAAAGGCTCCTTGCGTTGGCCACCCGCACACATTTGCGCTTGATCAATCCGTACAGGTGAGCATTATGTCACCCAACAAGGAAACGACGCAACGCTCCCGTTCTGCTCCTTTTCCGTCTTTCAGATCCTCTACAAATGATAAGGAGCCCATCTGTTATTGTTGTTGTTGTTGTTGTTGTTGTTGCGTGGACCGCGAGTTTCTTTTGTTTTTGAGAGCAAAAGAAAAGTTCGAGAAGAAGCCAAAGCGAAGGGGGTTCTCCGAGAAATATTTGAGGTTAATTGCACGTGCGTGTGCCGCGGAGAATCACGTGACTGCGCGGTTTTATTCGGTCGACCGTTTAACGCTCTTGACCATATATGGCCAGGGAACTCGGGCTTTGGCCGTGACGGCATCGGTTCGCCGGCGAGTGGTCTTCGCTAATGTCTTGCTTCTCTATCGGCTGAAACATGTCCATCAGGAAAGAAAGAAAAAGTAACGAACCATGCACGGGCTCTTTTTTTTTCTATTTGGCGAATATGTCGTTTTAATGGCACCAGTGTGGTTTGATGACAACGCCAAGGCTTTCTATTTTGCCTCCTCTGCAACTTCTCCTGCGATGGGCCTCTCTTTTCGGGAGGCGGCGACGCATCGTCTCCATTGTGTACAGAAACGTGAAAGAGAACTCAGTCTGGTTTTTTTTTGTTTTTTGTTTGTTTATTTTGTCTTGCAATTCCTTGAAACGGAATCCAATGATGCTTTCGAAAATTTTGGCGCGTGCTTCACGAGAGCTCGGTTTATTTATTGATTATAAAACTTGTCCGCAAGTATTTAACTAATACGTAACAAATTAAAAAAGAACAGAAACCACAATCCATAAATGAGTAATATGAAACTTGTATATGGTAATAATAATAATAACAATAACCTTTATTCTACCAAATGGCAACGGGATCAACGAAAATTAGAAAATTCGGCTCTTAATGATTTTAAGTATTTTCCAAATCCATTGGTTTCGTTCTGGCTACCTTCACTATCGAAAATGATGATGTCGATCAGTTGGTAAGCGAGTTCCACTGATTCAAATTCCATCATCTATAAATTTTATATATATTCATTCATGGCATGTTGTTACTTCTTGTTTGATATGTTGCATGCCCTATTTTAGCATTGAAAATTTCCAGTTTTACAATAGTGGTATCATTAGCACAGGTACCCTGAATAAATATTCGTTCCTAGCATGTCGTTACAAGTTGTTTGATATATTACATGGCATATTTTAACATGAAATTTTTCTATGGTACCATACTTGTATATCATTTGAACACGTACCACTGAATCAAATTCAACCATCTTCGAACTTTATATTTTCGTTCATAACAGGTCGTTCCGAGTCGTTTGATATATTACATGCCATATCTTAGCAATGAAAATTTCCAGTGGTACAATATAGTATTTATTTTTTAAATTTTATTTAAATTTATTATTTAATTCCATCCAATACGTCCATCCGGGGCCTGTATGGCCAGAGGCCGACGAGTTGGGTCCCTGGATGGACCTGGATTCACGACTGCTGTATGAATGTTGCAGCACCCGCGGGGGGGGGGGGGTAAAGATTGGCTATCACGGATGGTCACCCATCCAGTGACGAGGCCGTGCCTGATGTAGCTTAACTTCACAGAAGTTGTGTTCAGTGAAAGCCCACCAGGCTGAACATTACCACAGAAACAAATTCAACCATCTTCAAACTTTGTAATTACTCTTATATTTTTGTTCATGACTGGTCGTTACGAGACGTTTGATATATTACACGCTATATCTTAGCAGGGAAAATTTTAGAGGGTATCATAAGGGGTGGCCAGCACGATCTACGAATATGAATTCGATTGAGCATGCAGGGGAGAGAACGTACATAATAACGTTTTATTCGCTCTTCTTTTATCATTTCGAGTTGTTTGATATACTACTTGCTACATTTTATCATTGAAAAATTTTGAGAATGTCATAAGGGTACTATTAGAGCACGTGCCATTTTATCGATTACAACCATTTTCAAAATGGTTCATTCGCGGAACCGTATTTATCAATTGGTGAAAATAGTAATTAATAACCGCTTATATTTGTTTGATGTGTTACTTAATATCTCTTACCATTGAAACTTGAAGATACCATTGAACCGATTTAGATAATATTTGTAACGGGTTCGTGCCATGAGCCATATTCATCGACTGACGAAAACAGATTTTGAAAATCTTTGATAGCCTTAGAGCAGTTAGAGTGACAGACAGACACTGATAGCATAAACCACCTTTCGGTACTTAATAATGCAATTTGCCAAAATTAATGCAGATACATTATGAAACTTAATCAAAGACATTAAAAACTATAAAAGACTGCTCAATTGAAAGTGGACACAAAATACATGACGAATTATCCTGAAACTTGAGGGATGTAAAGAGCGTGTTCCATCAGCGAAAATTTTGTCCCGAAGGTAAAATAGGGGACCAGCAATTAATTGAACAAAAAATACGTTTGAAATGAGGCTTCTTTTACTTATCTGTATTGTTCATTTTCTATGAGAATAGCACGTAGATTTAAAGGTGTCTTTAGTAGGTTTCAACCCAATGCAAGGTCATTTTCAGGAAACTTGACAAACTACAGCAGAGACAACACCCAACCTGCAATCACAATATTAAAATATTAAATATTTGATGAAATAAGAGCATTTTTACTGTGCATGTGTAAGCATTACCAAAATGTCTTTTGCATAATTTATTAGCCAAGTGTATAGAGGGGCTACTCTTAGCGTGAACATTTAGAAAGATATCGTCGACAGAATGAGTTGAATTTCAGTTGCTCTCAAAAATAAACGAAACATAAGGGGTTTGCTCCACATTTTTATTTTTGGATCCGATACCAGTATCATCTTCTCCTTACGCTGATATAGGGATACCGGAAAAACAAACAGGACAGGTAATTCAGAGATGATACTTACTGTCCTTCAAAGTAAGCCCCTATGACCACAATACACTTTTAACATCGTTCGTACAACAGGAAGTGCTTCGCCAGAACTCTACCACCCAAAGTATTCTCCAGACCTGTCATCGCCGCACTTCTTCCTGTTTGAAATGAACAATGAAAGGACACAGATTTCTCGATATTCAAACGGCTGTGACGAGGGAACTTGAAGCAATACCTAAAGAGGATTTTTCACGCGCCATGCAACAGTTGTACGAACGATGTGAAAAGTGTATTGTGAGCGTGGGAGCTTACTTTGAAGGACAGTAAAGTGTCATCTCTCAAATACCTGTCCCTGTTTATTTTTCCAAGTCATTCATCGAACGTTCCGGTCACTCACCTTGTAGAACACTGTTATTCAATTTGTGGACACTATTATTAAGGGTCCACTTCGAAGCTTTGAAAAAAAGAATTAAAGAACACATTTCTTGTAACAAAAATTGTAAATTTCTAACTTGGCAGACCATGTCTTAAAACAGAGCCATAATTTTAATGTAAACTTACTTGAATATCTTCATACTACTAAGAACCGAAAGTTGTTGATTTCCTCGAAACGATGGAAATTTGCATTAAAAAAAAAAGAAAACAACTCATTTGTCGAATTGTGGTTTCTGTTCTTATTTAATTTGTTACTTATTAGTTAAATAGCTGTGGATTAGAGGTCTGTTCTGTAATAATTGAAGACTATCCACAGGGTTCAACGAAAAAATACAAAACATAATACATAAAGTCATGGGATAGCACCTAATAACGTGTGGGACCTCCTCTTACCCGGACAAGTGCCACAGCACGACGTGGCATTGACTCGGTGAAAATCATCTGAAGACATTGCCAATCATTCCGACTGGAGAGCTCCGCACAATTGCCCGTGAACGAATGGCCCTCTCGAGCACATCCCAAATGTGTTCAATTGGAATTCATATCTGGTGATCGGAGTGGCCATATCATGCGCTGGAATTGCCCCCGAATGCTCCTCAAACCAATCGCGAACAACCATTGTCGGCATGGTGCATTGTCGTCCTGGAAAATCCCATCGTTGTCAGGGTGTGTGAAGTCCATGAAGGGCCATGCTACGAAAAAACACCCCACACCATTACGGAGCCACCACCGGCTTGCACAGTGCATGCTTGACAACTTGGTTCCATGGCCTCATGAGGTCTGCGCTACACTCGAGCCCTACCATCAGCTCGTATCAGCTGGAATCGAGACTTATTAGACCAGGTCACACGTTTCCAGTTGTCAAGTGTCCAGTCGATGTGTTCATGGACCCAGGAGAAACGTTGCTGACGATGTTCGTTGTTAGCAAGGGCACCCTCGTGGGTCTCCTACTTCCATATCCTATGGATACCACATTTCGTTGCAGTTCGCATCGATACAGGTCTAGTATCACCCTGGTTAAAATCTGATGTCTTCTGGCGAAGTGTCAGTTGCCTTTTAGCGGTGACCATCCTACTCAGATGCCGTTGGTCCCGTTCATCGAGAAGGTGTGGTCGACCACTGCGTCGTCCATGGTGGGAGGTAATGCCGTCGAGTTGGTACTCTCGGTAGACTCTTGAAACTGTGGACCGTGGATGTTGAATTATTGAGCCACCTCCGATATTGAATGACCCATACGTCATGCTCCACATACCGGGCCACGTTCTAACTCGGATAGCTGTCGTCGTTAGCCAATGTCACATTGTACCTCACCCCTTACTCATAACAGTGTAACTAAACCTACTGACACTGATTTGCATATTTATGTGGTTGGCATATGATGCTACTGCCACTTGAAAACTAGTCCACTACTATCCCATGACTTTTGGTATGTGAGTGTATAATGCACCACCTTAGGAGAGAAATGTTTGAATGACGTATTGCATGCTTTATTCGGTATCTTAACTCATTCCAATATCCAAAAGAATTGGAGGTTGTTATCGGATGAATATCAATGGGACGAACCAGAGACTGTTACAAATAACGGTCTCTGGAACGAACGCCACGAACAGCTAAAGGACAGTTTTGTTGTTAAAAAGAAAAAACTAAAACCTTGAATTTTAAGTTGACACCTACAAAGGAGGAGAAGTTGAGGAGAAGGGGCTTAACCAGGGATGCGCTCTAATTTTATAAAATAGGCCCAATGGGATCGGGTTAAATTATCTAATATCGCCCGGAAGTATGTAGATTTTGTACAATTCTTATTAATAATATCAGAATGCAATTTTAGAAGCACTTAAATTTATTCTTTTTCCCTAAGCGTTTCGCCTGTCGGCATTTTCAGAGGAATGTTGGATTGAAAATTTGTTTAAAAGGGACGTAGAGACTATTTAAAATCTTCTCTAAACTGTTGCCCCGCGGATCAGCGTTGGAAAGAGCGCGACTATCCGGACGCGGGTGAACGAAGTCCAGTCACTGAGTGACTCGGGAAACGAACCGTCGCTCAGGCTGCACCAAGTGGATGGGTTCCGCGAACACCGTAGCAGCGCTCTTTTGGAATGTCTGTTGCGCAACGATCTCGAATTCTTTTCTTCTTTTCCTTTCTCTTTTCTTGTTCTCCCCTTTCCCTCCTCCATTGAATTCCATCTTTTTTTCCTTGTGTTGTTTGCGTGATTGTCACAATTTCAGGGGCAAAAGAAGGAACCTTCAATTTCTCGTTTTTCCTCGATATCTTCCCTCGAGGCGTCGTCCTTTTTAATTCTATTCACGAAAACCGGTCCAACTATCCTATCATGCTCTCCCACTTTTTTTTGCTTACAAGCGTAGCCTAGAGCGTGTCCGTAAGTGGAATGATCGCACATAATGCACTCACTGCGATCGCCAAATTCATGCGCAACGCAAAGAGCATTTACAAAATGAATCGTTTTTGTTATGTACACAATGAATGGCGTACGCTAAACGTTCATAGAGAGATTGTTTCTGCACTTGTATTCCCTGCATACATTAAGAGAGCGGTAGGTACTTCACTGAAGCAGATGAACGCATCCAAACCTTTTGCTTATTTCTTCTCCCCCCTCTAGGCTACAGTCGTGAGTGAAGCTTAACGTTGCTTTATGTGAAAGTCAAAGTGCACATGAAAGGGTAGAGTCCATGGCGGAGAATTTCAGAAATGGCGTTCCCGTGGAAAATTCAGCTGTCTTCACGTCATCCACAATCGGATTCTCTGCAAACTATCTTGCTCTTCGTCAGTGGACGAAATGGAAAAAATTGAAATGGAGTAGTATTACTCAACCACTTCAGCTACGTCATTCTTATGTCTTGTGATAAAATCGACACGTGAAGTTTTATTTGTTTGAAAATGAAAAGCAGTTACGGAAGAAATAATTTCAACTTGATTTAATGCTGCGGTAAAGCTGTTAATGGAAAAACGGAAGGTAAAAATTGTGCGACCTGGATTCAGCGCTAGCCCAGCTGGTAAAGGCAACGAGCGTGATACTCGTGGCCCCTGGTTCGAATCCAGGTCGCGGAATTTTTCCTTAAATTACTCTATCCTCAAAAACAGATGGCACTCGTTCCATTCAGATTCGGGCTGTGTGAGTTCTAGTTCCGTCCTGTTGATAATAATAACCTTGTCTGCATTCATTATCATTTAATTTTTATTTATTTATTTATTTATTTATTTATTTATTTATTTAGATGGTTAGGAATACACACTAGAGCACGACAGAGATCCCAATGGTCCAATGGACCGACATGTTAGATCTCTGAGGGCTCGAGCAAAATACTGGAAAAACAAATTCGTGTTAGTAACAACCTGAAATCAAACTAAAATACAGATGGGTCAACAGGAGCATAAGTACCAATAAAGACAGAAACTACAAGCAATGCCCAATCCTAGTTGAGGTGCAAAATAAGCACCCCTTAAGAATGATAACTAATAGTCAGATACATGAAACCTGAATCATAAACGAGAGCTCCAAGATATTTAACAAAATGAAAATAGTTGTATCGAAAACTTTAACTGCAGTAATATAAAATAATAACTGTAGTATACGAGGCCTGTCCGGAAAGTATCCGGATTGAGGCTACAAAAAAAATACGGTTCGAACTCACATAAATGTTTAGTCACCTTCAAAATAAGCACCGTCTGCAGCAACGCATTTATCCCAGCGTTGCTGCCATTGGTCGAAACAAATATGCCTCCTTAGGAATGGCCAAGAGCTCCGCCCACGCATTTTAAGCTGTCCACATCCTCAAATCTCCGTCCTTTGAGCGTTTTCTTGATCTTCGGAAATGCAAGGAAGTCGCACGGAGCTAAGTCAAGTGAGTAGGGAGGCTGCCTGACCCGAGCGATGTGGTGTTACCGGTATGTCAAGAGCTGCTGCACGATATGCGCTGCGTGTGCTGGAGCGTTGTCGTGGTGCAGCAGCCAATTTCCAGAAGCCCACATTGTTGGCCGTTTCCGTTGAATTGCATCAAGCAACCTCCTCAGCACGTCAAGGTAGAATTCTTTATTTACAATGTCGTTGCTCAATGTTTTCTGTCATTTTCACCATGCGATGAGAAAAGAAAAACGTTCTGCTTTAGCGTGTTACAACAATTGCACGCGGCACTCTTAACAGCTGCAAATTTCATTACGTTATCAGCAGAAACGTCGTCACACGATCCGGATAGGAAAAAGGTGCAGCGAGTTCTACTTTTTTTTTGTAGCCTCAATCCGGATACTTTTCGGATAGGCCTCGTATATCCAACAATTTGATTTTTCATTTCGTTCAATGAGAAAAAGCAAGGTGGTGTGCAGAAAACTCATTTGTGGACGGGAGCGCTATATCTGAGATGCCAAATTCTCCGCCGTACAAGGTAATCACCAAAAACTGTGGATGACTGAACTTCCTGATGAAGACGGCAGGGCCGTCGAAATGTATATACGTGCGTTAACATTAAATTTGTGGAAAGTGTTTTTCTGTGTTACTTTTTTTTTGGAAGTCGCACTGTACATTTTTATTGTTGTGTTTTAGGTGAACTTCTATTTAATAAATGCACACGTGAGCCATAGGCGTCACACGTTTAATTCTCGCACGTGAACTCAACCTGAGCACCAAGCTTTCGAACGACTGACTTTTCAACTACCACAAGTAAGGTTGCTGTCCTCTTTTCCTTCTCTTGCTGAGCAACTGTCGGTGGAAAAATAGCCCCTAGTATCAGAAACTTTTAACCACGACACAACGCTTTTTAGTCATAAATTGTACGCATTGTAAACGACTTCTCGTCCATTTAATCGCATAGAGATCGAAGTTTAAAGAAAAAAGAAATTGCTGAACCGTATTAAAGTTGTAGTAAGGCGCTGTGCTGGTGGAAGCCAAATGTACAGTACTTAATGCCGGAGCAAGTGTCGTAACTTGGGGGTTTGGTTCCAATGCGTAGCATAGGTCCCTTTCCTCTGCATTTGCATTTCAACTTCGTTAGAGCACTCACCTGTTCCGTTCCATTTGGACTCGCTAGTATATGCGTGTCCAAAAGGGATCCAGACCGCACTTATTGCTGTTGAAATGACCGAGCTAATTGGGTATAGGGAGTACCCGGGGTCAGGTGGCCCAAATTGGGACCAGGGGATAAATCTATGAAAGAAACTCAGAGAAAATCAAAATTAATCTTAAGCTGGCCTCCTTAAGGAGAATCGATTCAAATCTGGGTCCAAAGGGGCACCCGAAAGAAACTCTTTACCCTCAAAAAAGAGCTTCTGAGGCCCTGTTTACGGCATGACGTCATTCGTTTTCAGAGAGACTTTTTCTACTGGCACTGCGTCCACCCTTCCACTTTCAAATCTCGGTCTCTGGCTCGATGGCGTTGAGAGTGAAAGGAAACCGTGGCTGGATGAATGGATAATACGTGCATGTGTTTGTGTAGGTGCGCGCACGCGTTCTTTTTTTATTTCTCTTGTGCAGTGGAGGGAGCAGAGCCAGAGTGGCAACGTTCATAGGCGAGACGAAACGCCTACCCAATCGCTCCTGGCCAAACAAGTTTTAATGGCCTTGGCCAGTCTCATTTTTGATTCCTCTCCGCCCTCCCGACGAAAGAATCGAGTGCCTCGTGTCACTTTTCGAAAGCCCTCACACGAAACTTTCAAACAATCAACAATCTCCATTTGGGTTCCCTTAAAAGGAAGCAAAAGCTGCTGCTGCGGGGATTTTTTTTTATCCTTTTCTTCCCCTCGTGTCACTTTTGGGATTATGACGTAAAAGAGTTTCCCAGGAGCTCGTTCTTAGCTTCACTCGAGTGCGTCGTGGCTTCAATATTCAGGTTAAACAGCCACTTCCTCTTTCCTAGTGCCACCTTTCTCAAAAGTCCTTGGCCAAAACTCTTCTGCCATCGTCCGCCCTTTTGCCATTCTTAAAGGAAATTCATGTGCTCCTCCTACTCCTTCTCCTTTTAATTGAAGAGCCTTTCGAATAATTTACCGTCGACGAGAGGATAAAGAACTTTTATGGCGGAGCTCTTTCTTAAGAAGCACGCAAAAAGAGACGAAGCGCTTTTTTTCTGACCCATTTTGTTTATTTCGCCCGTTGTGGGAGGCGTGGTGTTCCTCTCTAAGGCCCGCGTCGAGAATGCCAGATGAGGCAGAGGCACCTTTTTTGGAAGTCGATCCGTGTTTTGAACCCGTGGAAGATGGGCGTGCAAAAATCCCAAATCCTGCCGAGCGGAAATCACCTTTCGTGCAAATGGGTGGGTGGCTCTCTCGGGCTCGAAGGTGACGCAAGCGATGATTTCATATTGAAGAAGGGTTCGTGGAAAACCACAAAAACAATTCCTTCCCTCCATGCAAAACTTGTGTTCTTCTTGAAATGTCAGATGCCACGGGCGTCGGAGAAGCGATCGCAAAGAGGTTGGAAGTTGTTGTTGTAAGTGGTTGTTGTTTATACGGGTCACCCACATGACAGTGATACTCTTGTAGTGTCGTCGTTGCTTAAATAGACACGAGCTTTGTGTTTGCGTCGGTCAATGGCGTTGTATTTCGGAAAGCAAGTTGCTATGCCGAACACGTTCAGCGAGCAGTTGGCGTTAAAGGAGCCGAAATCGATCGCCGTCTGGAAGATGTGTATACAGTGTTCAGATGGTGATGTGCATTTCCTAGAGGATATGTGAGCACGAAGGTTGATATGCCGAGATCTGGTCCAACTCACTCGTGGACAACTTATACGGACTAATCGCCGATTCACCACCCGCGTAGACATTTTCTTCGGCGAGAACGGGCCCGTTGCTTTGTAGATGGACTGAACGCATCCACAAGACCAGCCTGATATGCAAATGTAAACTGGTACTACTTGAATAGGGAGATCACCGAAGGATCCAAAGGGTCGTGGATATGTTTTGTTATAGTGATCGCGGCTGTGAATTGTTTTGCTTTAGTGTACGCAGTCTGATTAGGTTGAAAATCGCTACACATGCGGACATGTAGCCCATGCGTCACCACGACTTCCTGCACGTTCACATATTCCAATCAACGAACCATTATAGAAAATAAATACATAAATTGAAATGATAGAGTGGTAGATTCGCAATGGCCTTCCACGATCACCTAAATTAGGTCCAGTAGGGTAAAAATTTTAATTATTTTGTAAGAGAGACGCTATTTATCTCCCAAATGGTTCAGTTATTTCCCATCCAATTTAGATAGATTCATCTCAGAATCCGTTTCGGAGGAGTTCGCTGCACAAAATTTGGTCATATGCGAACATATGTAAAGTGTACTTCGCGAAATTTCAACATATCTTCGTGAATGATGAAAAATTTAAGTTCACTCGGGGGTAACTGAAGCAAAGGAGTATTCGGAATAGTGGGTTAGATTAGGTTAGCTATATTGTAGTCAGTGTACAAAAGCTAAAACAAAAATTACGTATGAATAAAATGTATATAATTTTGTAAGTGAGGAATACAGTAGGTGTCCATAAAAAGAATATACTGTTTCAACAATCAATTGCCATCGCAACTAAACAATATTTCAAAAGTAATCTGGAATTTTCTTTTGAGTGTTGTTCAATGTGTGCAACCTTAAAGCTGTTTCATTTGAGTTGTTTGTACATATGAGTCATTCTTTTTCAAACTGCACATATTTAGGGAAAAAAAAACTCGACTTCTTCAAATGTGATAAAAAAAACTTTTTCTGCATCTTTGAAAAAATTTATTTGACACGTACTTCAGGATTTTGCTCAAAAAAAATTTTTTTTCCAAAACTATCCACATCAGAATTTTTGACAATTTGCTGGATTTTTTCCCATCCTCTTATATTTGAAATTTATTATCTCCACTTGTACTGATCCAATTGATGTCGTTTTTTTTATTTTACACTTTGTTGCGTTAGCTTACGGATTGTATTTCAAAAAATTTTCCTACTGTAAACTAATTTTTTTATAAAACATAATAACAATTTAATTTTTTAATGAGTTTTTCCATACTTTCCCCCAACTTAAATTAATTTAAACGAATACCATTTAGTTCGTTATTCTGTTATCTACTAAACCCAATCAACGAAAAAGTGGTGTCTCTCTTAGATCGGAAAACATTAAATATTTCCGAGCGAAAGACACGCAGAGATCTCAGAAACCCGCACCTTTTTTCACTTAAGTAAATGAAAACCATTTGCATTATAGTTCCGAAATACACTGTCTATCCAAAAGTGATCAGGCACTTTCGATTTTAGACCTTTTGTCGAATATCTAGAAAAATACTCGACGAATTATCTTGAAACTTGAGGGGGTGTAAAGAGCATGTTAAATCTCATATATTTCAGCGACGATTTTGTCCCGAAGGTAAATAGGGGACTAGCAATAATGTGAACCAAAAAAATAATGTTTGGGATCACCCGGTAAAAAATAATGCTTGAAATGCGTTGTAGCAGTAGCAAAGGATTACACTACCCAACAAAAATATTTTTTTTCCATATCTCCGAAATAAATGTGGGTGTTTTTGATGGAAAATGATGCGTTGATTCCGAAAATGCCCACATTATTTTTCGGAAACCCTTAAAGATATAATGGAATCTTTATATTACATAACACTAATCTTTTTAATGGTATGTTCAGATTCTACACAATATTCAAGAAATGATTTATTCTTGGTGTTTTTTCAATTGATCCAACCGTTTAGGAGATAGAGGCCCTCAAAGTGTGGAACTTTTAAAGTTTTGAACCCAATTTTACCGATGAACACAGAGATAGAGAGCGGGTCTTGCAAACATTCCTATTCTACTTTTTGATGTGTTTAAGAATACGAAGTCAGAATTTCATAAATCCAATATTTTTCAATACACACTCACAGACTCTGCCTCCATAGGACTGCCGACCCCAAGACTTTGCTTGTGCACTTTTTGAAATTCTGACCTCAGATTATTAAAGACCATCAAAAAGTAGAATAGGAATGTCTGTAAGACCCATTCTCTATCTCTTAGTCTTCATCGATAAAATTGGGTTCAAAACTTTAAAAGTTCCACACTTTCAGGCCTCTATCTCCTAATAACAAGGAATTGTGATGTGATAGGAAGTTTCAATTATCAAATTCGTTTTTTACGATACAAAAATACTTCAGAAAAACCCTTGAACGTCCCGGAGGTAAAAAATCGTGTTGGGTAGTGTTATGAGGCTTCTTTTACTTATCTGTGCTTATTTATCTGAGAATAGCACAGCACGTATGTATAAAGGTTTCGCAAGTCTTTTGTTATTACCATGCAGGGTTTTCAACCTAATGCAATGCCATTTTCAGGACACTTGACAAAACACTGTAGAAACAACACCCTGCAATCAGAATAGAAAAATCTTAAATATCTGGAGAAAACCCCTTATGGTTTTATTTTTGAGAGCAACTGAAATTCAACTCATTCTACCAACGATATCTTTCTGAATTTTCATGATATTTGCTTGATATATTTTTTCAATTCAAGAGTAGCTCTATACATTTGGCTAATAAATTATGCAAATGACATTTTGGTAACGCTTGCGCATGCGCAGTTAAACATTATTTAGTAAAAATGCTCATATTTCATCAAATATTTATTTGTGGATCGGACACCAGTATCAATTTCTTCTCCTTACGCTGATATGATGCCAATGAAGGGTAAATTGTTGCTCAGACACCGATGGTCACGTGACTTTTCCGCATAACAGCATAGCCAACACCTAGAAAGAAAGCAACCTGAAGAACAAGGCCTCTTCACTGAAATGTCATACAGTGTTATATCATTATCAAAGGACCAAATTTACGGTTTATTATTGGTAGAAATACGATTAACAATAGCCCAATATAGGTGATGTAACGATGTGTGATGTTTCAATGAACAGGCCTTGTTCTTTAGGTGGCTATGGTCAGGACCTATTTATCTAGCTGGCTTTGGCTTACCCCGAGAGGCCAACGAGAGACAGGCCAGGGCACTGAAAAGTCACCTGACCATCGGGGTCTTCATCGTTTCTAGCAAACGAAAAAACATGGATTGTTAAAATCTAAGATGGAGCCAGATCTTGGATGGATTGTTGCTCAGATCCCGATGATCAGGTGACTTTTGAGTGCCCTGGCCTATCTGTTCGTTGGCCTCGGGCTTACTCGTTATGACGTCATCGTCATCGATCGGCTGAAAACTTGCACTAAACAGGTCTCCCGAATTGTTCATTTTGGCCGAAATCAGCTCAGCCCATTATGCAATGCCGTTTGAAAGGTTGGGGCAGCCACTGGGAAGCATTTTCGAAGGAAAGTGAAAGAGGTGACTGCCCGTCCACCTGGACACTCTACTCCGCAGCAGGTATCACCACAGTCACCGTTTTTCGATTTCCGCATGGCGAGTTCACCAAACGTCGATGATGAGCGCTCTTTTTAGATAAGCCACCCACTCCCTGTATATATTATGTGTTGCGTCATTGCGTTTCGGTTCCGTGACTGACTTCATTTCCTCGTCGATGCTAACGGATTAAGGGGATTTATTTTGCAAATGGGGTCAGAGAAGTCAAGTGATTCTCCGATCGTTCGAGGGAATAATTGACGGACGATCCCGAATGGGCGGATGAGAAAATTGGAACGAATTTCATTTTCAAACGATCCGTCGAAAAGTATTGTGGGAGAAGGAGGGGAAGCAATTATCTTTTTTGCTTTATTTATTTCTAAATTTTCTTTTCTAAATCTTTTCGCCGAGCTAAATAGAAGCTCAAGGCCTAAACGATAACGCAGACCCTACACCCACTCCCTTAACCCACCGTTTGCTGCCGAAAAGGATGGCAACCAACACGTTCAAGTGCAATCAAACGGAATTCGCGTACCCGGTCCTCAAACCAATCACAGTCGAAAACACCCATTTTTGCCTCTTCGATCCCGAAGACTCGAACTCGCCCATCCGGTGGAGCTCATTTATTTGTTTGTTTGTTTGTTTTTTTATTTTATTTTTCGACTCGTTCTGATTTGGGGTGGCTTTCGCCGCCACCCGAATATGGGTCGTCGGCCCATTCTATTCAGTGCCCGAGAAATCCATGTCAGACCATTTCTAGAGCAGTAGATACAGAGCGAGAGAGTTTTGCGGGCGCCAAAATTCTCGCCACGACAGAGAGAGAGAGAGAGAGAGAGAGAGAGAGAGAGAGAGAGAGAGAGGGA
>JAHWFO010051976.1:67868-86513 GCA_023313115.1 Rhysida immarginata | reverse complement strand
GGGGGAGGGTCTGTGCAAATGGATGACTCTAGAAGACTGACAAGTGAATCTGGATAGGTTTGATGAATAAGAGCATTCTTAATGCAAAAAACAACAAACAAACAAAAAGCGTATTTCATGACAATCATTATGCGAAACAAAATCTCCAGCTTAACACGTTTTGAGTTTTGAATACACGCTCGTGTTTTAAACTTTTTTTTCAGGTTTTCAAATAGAGAAATGCCCGAACAGTGGATCCTTATTTTCCAAACACCGGCTACGTATGAACCCTAATTTATCCAGAACTTTTTAGATTTGTCAATCCCCGAGTCATAGATTGGTCGTGGAAAAGTGAGGCGGGGAATTTTGTCGCGTCAGACACACAAGCGCACACTCAATTACCTTTCCTTTCCTTTCTAGGTTAAGGATTAGAAAATAAAAAATTTGCTCAATGGGTAATGGAAGTTTATTTTTTATGACCGTGGCGACCCGCAGTGCGTCTCCCTCGTGACGTCACCCGCCGGGCGGCCGACAGGATGTGACGACCGGTCGCAACATTCTAGATCAATTGCGCTCAAATCGTTCTGTCCCACAAGTGTCTGACTCGCGACCGCAAATCGGGAACCGAAACGCCCCTTACCTGTTGTCACGGCCTGCGTCGGTGACAACTAAAGATGAACGCGAAAACCCATCATAATGTCGTTACTTCCTTTCATCAAACTCAAATGACTAGTCACGTAAATGTTTAGACAAAATAAATAAACAAATGAACGTTCATCTTTTTATTTAGTTCTGCTTGGCACACTCCAAAGAAGTGACAGTAGGAGAAATGTAACAAATGAACAATCAGATGAGAAAATCGTGTGATCGAATTTTGAATTTTTCTTTTTCAAATTCATACTTATTAATATGGACAAAATGATATGAACACCTTTGATTTTAAACGTTTTGTCGATTATCTAGAAAAATACTTGACAAGCGTAAAGAACATGTTAGACTTCATATATTTCAGCAAAGGTTTGTCTCGATGGCAAATAAAGGACCAGCAACAAATTGAACAAAATAAATTGGAAAGGCGGATACTAGGCCTACCACGAGTTGATGATAATGATTCATAAAAGAAAATTGTATTTTTCAATGCGAGGAAGCTGTTCATTTGTTGTGTTTGGGGCGCTGAAGTGAATGCTTTTGCCATTTCTTCATTTTTTAAAGCCGGCTTAGCCCATTTCCATAAAAAATACGTCATTGCATAGTTAAAAAAACCCCTCTAAGTTCGAATCAGTTTTATAAAAAAATAAAATAAAAAAAATTGTCGGAGGGGGGTGGGGGGTAGTAAACAACTCCAACATGGCTTATCACAGCCATGGCTTATTGTTCATTTGTATGAGAATAGCACTTATGATCATGGAGATATAAAGGTTTCTTTAGTAAGTTTTTTTTGTTTCTGACATGCAGGGTTTTCAAACCAATGCAATGTCTTTTTTAGGAAACTTGACAAACTACAGTAGAGACAATACCCTCCAATCAGAATAGAAAAATATTACATACTTGATGAAATATGAGCAATTTTAGTAAATAATGTTTAACTAAGCTTGCGCAAGCATTACCAAAACGTCTTTTGCATAATTTATTAGCCAAATGTATAGAGCTACTCTTACAAAAACCCAAGCAAATAGCGTGGAAATTGAGGAAGATATCGCCGATAGAATGAGTTGAATTTCAGTTGCTCTCAAAAATAAACAAAACGATAATGGCTTTGCTCCAAATTTTTATTAATGGACTGGACACAAGTATCAACTTCTCCTTAGGCTGATATGAAGCCCGTAGCCGACGAAAAAGACTTTTAGTTGGCTTTATATGAAGTAGGCTTGCCTTTCGCTCTTATGACCTAAAACATTGGGAGAAAAACCCTTGTCGTTTTGCAGGGTGGATGTTGTCTCTACTGTAGTTTGACAAGTTTCCTGAAAATGGTATTGCATTGGGTTAGAAACAAAAAACTTACGAAAGAAACCTTTCTGTCTCCATGAATCTACGTGCTATTCTCGTACAAATGCACACAGATAAATAAAAGAAGCCTCATAATCTTATGCTATTGCTACAATGCATTTCAAGAATTATTTTTTACAGGGTGATCCCAAACATTGTTATTTTTTGGTTCAATTTGTTGCTGGTCCCCTATTTGCCTTCAGGACAAAACCTTCCCTGAAATATAAGAGGTGCAACATTTGTTTACAACCTTCAGGTATGAGGATAATTCGTCAAGTATTTTTCTAGATAGTCGACAAAACGTGTTCATACAATTTGGTCCAACCCTTGTTTGCAAATCGCGTTGGTATCGGCTGTCATACATAGAGATTATTAAATAATGAACATGGACTATTGTTAAAACAATAAAAAACATAAGATCAAAAAGAGTTACCTAACCTAACCTAATATCATTTAATGTATACAGGGTGGTCCATTTAAGTGTAGACATGGAAATATCTCGAAAACAAAGCATTGTACGAAAAAATGCCCAAAATCCAAAGTGAATTAATTCGGGGGGAGGGGTGGTTTTTTTACAAAATCAACTCCCCCTTCCCCCCCGAGGGAGGTGGGGGGATTTGAAATCTTAAATGGGAACCCCTATTTTTAATGGTATATTCAGATTGTACACAATATTCGAGAAATGTTTTTTCAATTGATCCAACCGTTTAGGAGATAGAGGCCTTGAAAGTGTGGAACTTTTAAAGTTTTGAACCCAATTTTATCGATGAAGACAAAGAGATAGAGAGTGGATCTTACAGACATTCCTATTCTATTTTTTAATGGTTTTTAAGAATCCGAGGTCAGAATTTTAAAAATTCAAAATTTTTTAGTGCACAAGTAAACTTTTGGAGACAGAGTCTAAAGACCATTAAAAGTAGAATAGGCATATCTGTAAGATCCACTCTATCTCTTTGACTTCATCGATAAAATTAGGTAAAACTTTAAAAGTTCCACACTTCCAGGGGCTCTACCTCCTAAACGGTTGGATCAATTGAAAAAACATTTCTCGAATATTGTGTACAATCTGAATATACCATTAAAAATAGGGGGGAGGGGGCTAATTTTTTGGCTAATGAATTTTCCCCGCGAAGTAATTCATTTTTGATTTTGGACATTTTTTCGTACAATACTTTGTTTTCGAGATATTTCCTTGTCTACACTTAAACGGACCACCGTGCATACACTATATGATCAAAAATATCCGGACACCCCTCACAGGTCATCGATTGGCCCAATGTCACATGATAATGACTTGCACATCATTTAAATAGCTTCCCACACCTTCAGACACAACTCTGCTTGGACATTGGCAAGAATGGGTCGTTCGGCAGAGCTCAGTGAGTTCCAACGTGGAACCATCGTTGGATTTCACCTATGCGGCAAGTCCGTGCGTGACATTTCCAGCCTTCTTCAGATACCCAAGTCAACAGTAGGCGATGTCATTATGAAATGGAAGACCCGGGGATCAACAACAGTTCAACAACGAACCGGTAGACCCAAGAAACTAACGGACAGAGACCGTCGAGTGCTTCGTCGTGTCACCCGCAACAACCGGAAGCCCTCGGCGGAAAAAATTGCCACAGAGTTTCGAAACGCCTCTGCAAATGATGCCAGTACCATGACAATTCGTCGGGAACTGCACACGATGGGATTCCATGGCCGTGCTGCTGCCCACAAGCCCCACGTCAGCAGGGTCAACGCCAAGCGACGTCTGGAGTGGTGCAAAGCCCACAGAAACTGGACAATGGACCAATGGAAACGTGTAATGTGGACAGACGAATCTCACTACACACTCTGGCAATCCGATGGACGAGTTTGGGTTTGGCGCATACCTGGAGAACGCTTCTTACCTGAGTGCACAGAGCCCACAGTCAAGTTAGGAGGAGGAGGAGTCATGGTGTGGGGCTCATTTTCATGGTACGGACTGGGCCAGCTCGTTCCTGTGCAAGGAATCATGAACTCCGACCGTTATCTGAATGTTTTGGACAACTGTGCACTTCCAACGTTGTGGCAATTTTTCGGAAACGGGCCATTTCTCTACCAACACGACATTGCTCCGTGCCACAAAGCGAGGCGTGTACAGCAGTGGTTTGCGGACTCAGGGGTCGAAGAAATGGGTTGGCCGGCACAAAGTCCCGACCTCAATCCTATAGAGAGTCTGGGGGAGGAATTGGAAAGACGTTTGCGGGCCAGAACACATCGGCCAACTTCTGTACCTGAACTGATTCTCGCTCTTCGGGAGGAATGGAGGAACATTCCGGAAAGTACCTACCAACATTTGGTGGAAAGTCTTCCCCGAAGGGTGGAAGCTGTGATTCGGGCAAAGGGATGTGCAACGCCCTATTGATTTCCTTGAAATCGTGGCTAGAGCGCAAATGTGCATGTGTCCGGATATTTGTGATCATATAGTGTATTTCGGAAACAATGTCTCCTTCTTTAGCGAGAGACCAGGTGGGCAAAGCTTATTTATTAAAGATTTTTAACCTTTTCTAAGATTTTTAATATAGAGTGCCATGTTTCCCTAAAAATAATTTCAAATTATCCCATTTCCGGCCGCTCTTGCGTATATTTCTAAATAATCTCGCGGGCCGACGATAGACTAAACTAAACTCGCTTGCATTTCACAAATATTACATAAAGAACAGTAAGAGACAAAGAACCCTACATTACATGTGAAAATCTTCCATTATGTATAAGAAATAAATGCATATTATGAAGAAAGGGGTTCGCGAGTCGAAAAAGTTTGGGAACTGCTAGGTTCATCTAGAGTTATGATACTCAGATGGAGCTCCAATTTCTTGTGAATTTTCCTTTCTAAGGGTTCCTTCCACAGTCCTCTATCGTAACTATTTTATCCGCACAGAACCTTGTATTACTCCTCCAATTGAATGAAATATTTATGTTCTAGAAAAAACACTGATCCTAAATGAACGTGGATCTACGAGTAACGTAATTCTGAAACAATGTGACACACATTTTAAAATAGGAAACCTACGGTGAAACGAAAACCAGTGAGATTCGACAACACTATTAGCCCAGATCTTTGAAAATCCTTTCACTCGATTGTGGTGTTAAAAGGAAAACGTTCATCAGCAAATCTATTCGCTTCGTTTTGTGAGGCTTCATTCGTCGACGGTAAACAGACTACTCATACGCCCGAAAGCGGTCAATAGCGGTCGGTATTTTTAGACACACCCAAAGGAATTCTGTCGCTAAATCCTGCGATGCCGACTATTGTCGACAATTCGGGTCATGCCCTTTCACATAAAAGTAAAAAAGGAGCAAACACGGGCTGGCGCTCTTTCTTCGTTTCCTCGGCTAAATGTCCTATGCGCATCCAATTAGTTCCTCCTCATTTGAGGAAATGAACTCACGCCAACGACTCCATTGTTTTAGGCTTTTTTTTTTTTTAATTTTCCTTTTGGCTCTCCGTCGTTTTCCTCTCCTGTTGGCAGCCTAAAACGGCCTCGTTTTTTCCTGGCTTTGGTTACCAGAGGGGCGGGGGCGGGGGGGAGGTGCGGTTGCCCTGACAGCCATCGAACGACCCCTCTACGCTGTTTGGCATGGCGTGCGATGATCCATTGTTTTGTTCTTTTTTGCAGCACAGCAACCATTGCCATGCCCCGCACAGATTCCAGCTCCATTAAAGCCCATCGATCCAATCTCCTTCCTCGGCAATAAGTAACCGCGTACGATTTGCCGCCAACAACCATAAATAATTCACGAGTCGATCCGTCGTTCGTCCGTCACCTCTAATTGAAAACCGATTATTGGCCTCCGCCAGGACACCCACCGGCTGCCACCCTCGAGGCCTCTCTCGCCTTGGCCAGTGTAAGTGATGGTTAAGCGGACGAGGACGTGCAAGGAGCGTGTCGGGGGCGGACACGTACACCCAAAATGAAAAGCGAACTGGGCGTCCGCTCTCGCCACAAAATTGATCAAAACGAAGAGCAGGAGGCCAAACCAATTCACCCACACGGCTTAATGAAAAGAAGACGAGGCCAAAAGTGCTATCTTCCTCGTTCTGATTGCTTTTCGGAGGTGCCACGAATCGAGCGTAATGGCCACCACGTGACTCGGCGAAATTACAGCAACCTCGTGTTAAGAGCAATGTGAAGAAAATAATAAAGAAGAAGAACTGGAATTAATGCTCCAACATAAGGTAACGAGATTGACATGAAAAACGGAAGGAAAAATTCTAAGACCTGGATTCGAACCAGGGACCACGCTTATTCTGCGCCTCGCCTCTATCAATTGAGTTTTCATCAGCTTTCTGATGGTATAGAAAGGAGGAATTCTCGATCTGCGAGCAGGGTGGCTGCCCCATCATTGGGCCTCCACGTTGACGACTTCGTAGTCCTTAGTCTACTTGGACACAGCCTTGCTGTAATGTGTCAGCATAAGACGTTCCCAGGAGTTCATTTCAAGAAACACACAAATGGTCTTTAAGTCCTGGTCAGAATTATAAACTCACCGAGTATTTGCATGTAATTGACATGAAAAGTGATTAATTCGAATGCATAATGTAAGAAACCTGTTCAGAAGGATAAACATTGAAAAACAAAGTGAAGTCGTTGGAATAAGAAGCTAGTAATTTAAATAAACAATTCGAGTAGGAGAAGTTCCCCTGGTCAAAAATATAAACTCGCCTACAAACATTTCCGTAAAACTTCGGACGAAAGAAAGACAAAAGCTAAACTGTTCACTACAGATGCAGAACTATCACCAAAGGAAATAAATACCATTAGGTTCCTCAAAGGACAAGGGCTGTCCCAGAGAGCAACTGCACGGAAGATGAATCGCTCCCAATTATGCAATTAAGAATGTACTACGTCGAGGACCCGGTGGAACGGTTTTTAAAGCGAAGTGGACGTGGAAAACGAAAACTCCGTGAACGCAGCATCCGGCGAATTAAGAAACTCCCAACATCTGAGAAAATGTCCTGTTTTGATCACTGTTTTTGCCAATTGATAAATATGGTTCCGCGAATGAACTATTTTGAACACGGTCGTAATCGATACAATGGCACGTGCTCTAATGGTACCCTATGACATCCTCAAAATTTTTCAATGATAAAATATAGCAAGTAGTATATCAAACAACTCGAAATGATAAAAGAAGAGCGAGTAAGACATTATTATGTACGTCTTCTCCCCTGCATGCTCAATCGAGTTCATATTCGTAGATCGTGCTGGCCACCCCTTATGATACCCTCTAAAATTTTCGCTGCTAAGATATAGCGTGTAATATATCAAACGACCTGTCATGAACAAATATATAAGAGTAATTACAAAGTTTGAAGATGGTTGAATTTGATTCTTTGGTACATGTAGTAATCATACCACTATTGTACCACTGGAAATTTTCATTGCTAAGATATGGCATGTAACATATCAAACAACAAGTAACAACATGCCATGAATCAATATATAAGAATAGTTATAAAATTTGTACATTACCGAATTTGAATCAATGGAAACTGTTTTAAGGTTTTCAAAGGCAATTCAAACATTTGTGAATTATGTGTCAAATAGTTTATGTGCCTTTAGTACTTGGTTATGTCATTCCTTAATGGTTTATTAAATATTAAATGACTCCAGCTAAAGATTCCTGGTTCGTTTCCAGGTCGCGGAATTTTTCCTTTCATTTTTCATCTTAATGTAAATTCCTAAAGTTTCCCGGCATAGCTCCACTTTCCCAACCTTTCAATTTAACGTGCGCATCTTTGTTCCGTTTGAGTCTCAGAAGCAAATCATAAAAAAAAAGAATAAAGATTCCAACAAAAGCGACGGTGAAACTCATCTTCACTCAATGTCATGTGCAGCGCTTTGTATGCGATCGGGAGTCGTTGTATCCTGAGGCACAGCAGAGTCACAGCCCCCCCCCCCCCGACTCACCTCTGTGCCTCGCCCCACCCCCACGACCACCAGGAAAAACGAGGGCATAAAGAAGAGGCTCCGCGCAGGGTCTCAAAACGATGGGGCTATGACATAACAACAAAACCGCGAAGAGGCGATTGGCAGGGTGGTTGCGCAACCGGTTGGCGGGGGCGTCGTCGAGAGCCGATCACGAAAGGAGAACCTTTTCGGGCGAAACAGCGTCGCTCTCTCTCACCTCCCTGCCCCGGGGCGATCGGGGGCCTTGAATTTAGTCTTCTCCCGTGAACGGAGACAGACGGTGACGTCATCCTAAGATGGCTTCCCTCATCCGCCACTGTTTTGGAGGCTCATCTGACAAAAGGGTCACCTCGACACAACAAGAACAACAACAACAACAAAACAAAACTGCAAAATAAAGCAACAAAAGTGAACAGTGCTTCATGCTCAATGTTTGATTAGGCTGTAGTGATTGTAATCTTTACTCTCTTCCTTTGAGGCGGTGCGGGGAGTGGGGGGGGGGGGGGGTCGTTGCAATCGATCTCGCCAGTGACACGTGTTCAGCCGGCTTTCTCGCTGTCGACGTCCTTCTATTCCGGGTGAAGGAAGGAGTCGAGCCTGCTTGTGACTATCGAGCACAAATCCTTGGTTGAAGGATCTCTCGAGAAGAGAGTCACGCAAAATGAGGAGGGACTCTTAAATGACGAGTCAAAAATTCATCGCAATGCGTTGAGCGACGTCAATTTTTCAATCACAATCCAATCTGAAAAGCAAATGGGTTCATTGCATAAGGCCCGGCCACTTTTATTACATGGCACACCCCCGGGGCAATTCGATGGACAACAATAACAGTGGCCTCCCCTCTTTAATAATAATAATAAAATGAGTATTCAGAAAGAGTTAAAAAGGCGCTCGCGTGTACATTTCATTGACGGGCTCCAAGGAGAAACTTATTTAGAATTCAATGGGTCCATTTTTACCTGTTTAAATTTCAAAAACGTTCACAGGTGTGGAGGGTTGTTTTTTATCAGCGTCCGTTGGGGAGGGAGGGGGGGATTAGGGGAGAGGTGTACGGGGATGGCCCCCGTCGATGGTTGTTCGCCTTGTCCGCTCGCCATATATGTCGGGGCGGCGGTTGGAAGCGTGGGAGGGCGGTGGCTGACTAAGCGGCCGCGGCCCACCCGACCTCGGTCAGAACGACTCTCGGCTACACGAGAAGCGCAGGAGCAGCAACAACAGTCCCCGCCGCCACCACCACCACCACCACCATCGCCACCGACAACAGCAACGACTTTGTTGCCTTCCCGTACGCTTAAGACTCCACACTTAATCAGGTAAGACACCATAAGGGGTTAAGAATACAAGTGAAGGGAGGGTGTTTGTGTGGATTACAGTGACTAAAGACGGCGAGTTTACAGAAACTGGGAGCAATGCGTATACGACGAAGGGAGGACCGTGAGTCGACGAGGAGTGTCTCCATCCCGGCCGGGCACGTTACAGCGTCTTGCCCTTCTGGCTCGTCTTCTCACCGCTTATTCCCTGCCGTCCATTTTCTCCAAAGAAACGATTTTACAAGGCACTGGGCTTTCAGTTCAGAATTAACCCAAGGAATCTGCAGGGCCGGTCCAACAGGTGTGCAGATGGTGCACCGCACAAGGGCACCATATCTTAAATGAATCAGCCGGTCTATAGTGTCACAAGGGCGCTTGGTAGCCTAGAGACGCCCTTCGTCGGCTGTAGCCCCTTACCGATGGTAATCGTTCTTCTTGATGACTGCGTTCGAAGAGAATTTGTCCCCCAATTGATGCATTTCGGTTAGGAAAAGAAGTGGAAGAGTCTCCCTCGAAATATTCGCTCACTTATCTCAGTCGGCATTGTCTTAGCCATATATACAGGGTGATTCTAAAATGGTGAATCAAAAGTAGCTAGCGTTGTTCTATGGGTCGAAATATATAAAGTTCCTCATGCAAAATGTCGAAATCTCAACCCTTATACAGAGGGTTGAGTACGTTACAACTAAACGATTTGCAAGCGTCGTAAGTCTATTTTAGAATCACCCCGCCGCCAGGTTCGGTGATGTTCTATCTGGTGCCCACGGTGTCGACCTATGGCTCTGCATCGCAGTTTCCATTCAATAAGACTTCACCGCAGAGAATTTAGGTCGATCTGTGCCTACCCCTCTTCACAGGCTTTCCATAGACTGTCCAATGTACGGGGTCGTCAACTGCCAAGGGCGCGTTTCAGCAGTCCAAAACCGCAATAATCCACGGGGGATGCGTCTGGAGATTTGACGGGTATGTCTTCAAACGGAATTGAATGTATGCCCGTCTCCTGTTCCAGTGTTCGCAAATGGGCGACCGTTGACTCGACGTATGACTCGTAGCTTTATCCCGATGCACCCATACCAGGTTTCGGACGCTTAACCAGTCGGAGATTTTTGTGGATTATGTTGCGTAACGTTAACTGTGATACCCCTACGTTGCTTGCGACAGCCCTTTGAGTTTTGGGATTTTCTGCAGAGATGAGACGCTTGACTATGGCTACAACCTCCGCTGTTCTGCTCGAGGGTTGCTGGTATTGCGGTTTTTCTGTTTTTATTTAGCATGTTACAGATTCCTGCCTTCGAAATGGTGAGACCCCTGAATTTGCATCGTTTTATAATCATGGAATAGAAGCATTTGGCGTCGGAAAATGCATTTCTATATCCTTCCCAATATCATCGATTTTTGGCGCCATTCTCGCAGCTAGCATTTGTACAACGATTACGAATGATGAAGCGATGTCCTCTTTATAACTCCTCACGACCGCGGAGAATTTGCATATGGAAATCGTTTAGTTGTAACGTATTCAACCAACACCACCTAAAGATAAGGCCTGGCCGCTGAAACGTCATTACATTGTTACATCGCCTCAGTAGAAAATTGTTAATCGTATTTCCACCAATAAGCCCTGAATTTTCCCTATGGATATAACAACGTAATGACGTTTCAGCGCCCAGGCCTTTTCTTTAGGTGGTGTTGACTCGACTCTCTGTATTTATTTATTTATTAATAATTATACATTCAAGGTTGGATACATTACATATAAATTTTTTATGGATTAGTGTTCGAAAGTGCCCTTCGTATTAAGTTATTTACGTGTGCTTTATGATTTTAAGGTGCAGTTTAAAATTTGATTCCTCCCGTCAAATGTTAGATTGTTCCAATAAATATGGAAAATACATTGCTAAGCATTTAGAAATCGGGTTTTTGGGACTCGACTTGTACCTTTGAGTTGTACGAGTACTGTATTAGGTGAATCCGACAACCACTCTTTAACATAGTCTAGTACTGGATGGCTCTATAAAGTTCTTTAAGATGAGCAGCGTTAATAATTTCATATGAGCAGTAGACTTCAGACATAGACGAGTACTTACATGAGTGATCGCAGACGACCAAAATAATACGCCATACTCAATAGATAACACCTTCTTTAAGTTAACAAATAGATATTTTAACCGATTGAGATCAAGCAATAAGGCTTCAATAGTATCTTTACGTGATAATTTGGGGTCCAAATACTCGTCGTTTGTTAAAACCTCGCGAAGTTGCGTCATCATCCCAAGAAATGAGCAGGCCGAATGCACTTGACAATGTGGCCGAGTACTCGCCAGAATCTCGTGGATTAGGCGTTTCTCAGGCAACTGCAGCATCTTAATCTGCAACACCCGTTCCCCATTGAGCAAGTGCAAAGGCTGCTACCTGGGGATTATCCAGCACGAAGAGCATTTTGTGAAGGAATACGGCGCGTTTATTTTCTGCAAAGGTGACAAGGGAAACTTTCGCGAGGTGTTTAGGGGTATAAAAGTTGGGATTTCGACATTTTGCATGATGAACTTTATGTTCATTTTGACTCACAGAACAGCGCTAGATACGTTTGATTCACCATTTTAGAATCACCCTCGTACTATTATTTAAGGATTGTTTCATGCATATGGTGACGAGAATACACTCACTCACCAAAAGTCATGGCACACCCCTCCATTCAGGTTCCCTGTCCGTAATGAGACAAATCCCGCTACTTCCATTCTCGGAATACAGGTGCACAGGACTCCTTGATATCACACAATCGCTGTAAGCAAAACTAACTGCAGAAATGGCAGCACGCCGAGAGCTATCCAGTCATTTGAACGGGAGATGATTGTTGGTGCCAGACGGATGGGTGCCTCAATATCTGATGTAGCCAACATCCTGCAATTTTCCCGCACAAACCTTGCAAGGGTCTATCGAGGGTACATCCCATGTCTGACGGCGGATGGGCCGCTCACGCCTCGTTGATGCCAGAGGTGTTCGCCGGGTCACCCGGCTTGCAAATGCTGACCGAAGGGCGCAGCGGACCAAATCACCATGCGGTACAACCAGGTACGACCCACAACTGTGTCCGTGACGACAATTCGCAGTTGCAGGCTTTGGAAGCAGGATGCCATAACGGGTGCCACTCTCGACAGCTGCACATCGTCGCCAACGCCTAGCCTGGGCCAACCAACATCGACATAGGAACGCTGAGGACTGGCGAAGGGTTGCCTGGTCGGAGGAGTTACGGTTTCAGCTGTATCGGGCCGGTGATCGTGTCCGTGTCTGACGCAGGCCACACGAAGCCATGGATCCCGCTTGTCAGGTGCGGACCACTCAGGCAGGTGGAGGCTCCATACTGGTCTGGGGCGTTTTGTCGCGGCATGCAATGGGTCCATTGGTGCATCCACTCTGCTTGCTAGTTCCTACGTCGATCTGCTTGAGGACCACCTGCACCCCTTCACGAGCTGTTTTTACCCCGCGGGTGACGGCACCTTCCAGCAAGATAACGCGCCTCTACACACGGTCCGACAGTGGCTGGAGGAACATGCTACCGACTTGATGACAATGATTTGGCCTCCACGTTCCCCAGATTGCAATCCCATTGAATATTTGTGGGACGTCATCGAACGATCTGTCAGGTCGTCACCAACACAACTGGTAAATGCAGCATCGTTATGGAGTGCAGTGGAGGAAGCATGGCTTGCAGTGCCTGTGGATGTGTTCCGGGGACTGGTAGACTCTCTTCCACGACGGGTCGCCGCGTTTTCCGGGCAGAGGGAACCCAACACGGTATTAGGCAGGTGTGCCATGACTTTTGGTGAGTGAGTGCAAACTTAGTGTAGGTCCATTTCTCCACCACCTTATTATGGGGGCCCCCCCCTCTTCTAGCAATCGCTCGACATTTTAGTTTCCGCCGTAAGAGGCTTCTACGGAGAACAGCGACGTCTATTCTGTTCGACTCTTCTTGATAAGCTTTCCATAATACACAAACTGTTCTCAGACGACTTACATGAAGAGCTCTTTTAATGAGATCGAATCCACAAAAAATCCACGGGAGAGGCATCGGGTGACTTGAGAATGAGATAACATTAAAGTTCCAGTGCTGGACAGTCGATTTAGTAGTGTGATAGAAAGAAAAGATTCCAGAATATGGTAGCGTATTCGTAAAGTCAACGCGTTTCGAGGAATAATCTCATCTTCAGGACTAATAAACGAACAGTGAAGCAAACATAGGCTACCGAATATATGGAAAAATGTCCACCAATCAGAAAGAGTACTCAATCCTGATTGGTGGGCTTACAAACAAATTAGGTAAACACGAGATAAAGATTGGCTAAAAAAAAAAGTGACAAATGCAGTGACCTTTAATCCTAAAAAACCACCTGACCAGGCAAATATGTACACAGCCCGCGATATATACAAGCTCACCTGTCCCACGTTGGATGCTTTTATATAGGATCAACAAAAAGTTCGTTTAGAGAACGCTTCAATGAACACAAGAGGTCATGGATCAACCGTGACAGAAATGCGGCCTTTGCGGACCACATTCTGACACAAATACACCGGTTTGGACCGATCTTGGAGATCCTGTCTATAGTCAGATTTGAAAAGGACCTCAAGAAGACATTGGTCCACGAAACACTGGAGATCACGAAACTGTAAAGGACAAAATACTAAACAATCAAATCAACTAATTCTGGAACCTTTTCTTTCTACAGCAATATCGACAAGTATGCAACCTTTAGTAGTGTGACTGGAATGCCCTTTCTTCTTCTCTTAATAAACGTTCAGCTTCCCTTTTGAGATGAGCGGCTCTTTGTTGGAGGGTCTTCTAGACTATTTGGTAAAATGACCGGGATCTAATGGTTTGCGCAATCTTGAATAGGACATTGTGTCCTAGGAGGTTTGTCAAACTTCCACACATTGTCTGAAGGTGAGGTAAACAAGCGATAATCATACTCTCCACCAATAATAATCTCTAATAGTCTGTTAAAAGTAAAGGCACCCTGTGTAGTTTAGGAGCATTAGAGCCAGCTGTTAAGAGCGTCCCCACTTTCAATGACCGTGGCCAACCTTTTCCCAGTTGGTATAACCAATGCAGCAGGCGTCTAAATAGATGGTCAGTGTGTCGATAAAAGATTACTGTGTCTTTCTTGTTCAGAATGAGTCCATTTCACTTTTAGAAGTTCTTCAGCTTGAAAAGGTTTCGTTGACATCATCTTCGCCATTTTTCTTATCTTATCCGCAAACACAGACGTCGCGTGTACATCGTCAGCCAGATCCGTTTTTGAAAGGAACATTCTCTTCGTTCCCCTTTAAGGGAATCGATTGAAGGTGTTGAAACGTCAACATCCCAGATAGCAAGCATCCTTTCACTTGACAGACCAGCTGATCTTGACTCAAATATCTCTGAGGGATCCATGTATTTAAACAAAAACAATCCAATAACAACAACAACGACGACAATTATATTAATAATAATAATAATAATAATAATAATAATAATAATAATAATAAAGGAGAGTGTTGTGTATTTATGTTTTACAAATCGGAACACATTTCTAGAAGATTTGCTTTCACTCTTGCCGAGGAAATCGATTTCACTCAATTTTCGATTGGAACTCGTGCGCTTCAGTAGAGGACCAATGTCAACGGACGACGGACCTCCCTCGGCTCATGCGAAGGACTTTACACGTCCATCGATCTGCATCGGGTGACGTCATCGAAAGAAAGGCTTATCTTCTCATCCTCATTCCCTTTGTTTATATGCATAAAAGGTCCCGGGTCATCGGAATCCTCTCCATGACCTCGTCAGGTGCCGCTCTCCTTATTGGGCGCGCGATGACGACAGCAGCACCTGTTCGAGGTTCTCACGGACGAGATGGACGCGCGCCAGGTCGCCAAAGGTCAGCGACATCGGGGCTCACCCGCGACGTCATCGCCCACTCGCCTCCAAAAAAGGTTTCCAAAAAAGAAATTCTGCTTCCTGGAACGTTTCCTTAAAGAATCGACAACACACGAAACAAAATGGACTACAAAATGCGCGTCCTCAAACAAAGCGAATTCATCTTGACAATTGAGGATTCGAGTGAGCGACTGAGAGAAAATGTAACTGACGAGACTTTGATAGAATGTCGGCTAAGATGACGGACTGACTACGATGTACACCAGGGCTCCTCTGCTATTATGCAATCAGAATAAAACAAACAATAAAATGCTCAACTATTTTTTAAAATTTGCTTAACATAGAAATAGATGAATGAATGAATGAATGAATGAATAATTAAGCCACAAAAACTGAATAAGCCAGTTACCATTGATCATGCTTTGGTTACATCCTAATTATACAGGGGGTCTCAAACCTTTAAGGCTGTGAACTGAGCATTTTGAGAACCCATGGTCGGAAATTTTAGACATAGACCATTTTTAGTAAATAATGTTCAACTGCGCATGCGCGAGCGTTATCAAAATGTCTTTTGCGTAATTTTTAGCCAAATGTACAGAGCTACTCTTAGAAAAAGCTCAAGCGAGTGTCGTGAAAATTCAGAAAGATCTCGCCGATAGAATGAGTTGAATTTCAGTTGCTCTCAAAAATAAACAAAACGATAAGGGCTTTGCTCCAAATTTTTATTTTTGGATCAGACACCAGTATCAACTTCTTCTCCTTACGCTGATATGAAGGCATACAGACTGAACCCACAACTTCAGGGAAGTTAAGCAACATCAGGTACGGCTAGTCACTGGACGGGCGACCATCAACAAGAAACGATCTTCACCCTCCCCCTCCCCTCCCCCCGCCCCGGCTGCTGTGACCATCATACAGCAGTCGTTAATCCAAGTCCATCTAGGGACCCAACTCTTCGGCCATACAGGCCCTGGATGGACGTATTGGACCATAAATAAATATCTCCATGACTATACATGCTATTCTCATAAAAATGAACAACACAGATAAGTAAAAGAAGCCTCGTAATCCTAGGCTACAGCCACAACGAATTTCAAGCATTATTTTTTACAGAGTGATTCCAAACATTATTTTTTGTTCAATTTGTTGCTGGTCCCCTATTTGCTAACATTCTCTTTACAGCCCTGAAGTTGCAGGATATTTGACAAAGTGTCCGATTACTTTTGTGTAGATAATGTACGTTGTCTATCGCAATTTGTCCGCGTTCGGCTGTATATAATATCAAATCGGCTGTAGAGCGTGGCATAACTGCTCAAAAAGTCAACTCCTTCACAGTACAAGTAAAGTCAATCATATTCTGCCACACGTTCCTATTTCCTTCTCGGGATCAGAAAACAAAACCCCAGCCACAACACTGAACTTCATTTATTTGAGAGATTTCCATGGAACGTCTACTCCATTTTCCGAGGCCAACCAACACCACCTAAAGAGAAAGCCTGAGCGCGGAAACGTCATACATTGTTACATCATGATACGAAGTCATAATTTAGAGTTTATTATTGGTAGAAATGCGATTAAAGATGACTTTTTATGATGATGTAACAATGTATGAAATTTTCGCGCTCAGGCTTTGAGTAGAGGCAACACCAATGAAGGTTGGATTGTTGCTAGCACCCAGTTGGTCAGGTGACTTTTTCGCTTCCAGGCCTTGTTATTTCGTTAGCCTCGTTCATTTTCCGTAGCCCACGAGAAAGACAGGCCTGGGCACTCAAAAGTCACCTGACCACAGTAGTCTGAGCAACAATCCAAGCTTCATTGTTTCCAACAAACGAAAAAGTACTAATTGTTAAAATCCAAGTTGGAGACAATGAAAGTTGGATTGTTGCTCAGACTACTAGGGTCAGGTGACTTTTGGGTGCCCAGGCCTGTCTTTCTCGTGGGCTACGTTCATTTTCTTAATGACGTGCGTGTACATCTCCCTTTTCTTCCCATTATCGCTCCCTATACTAGGACGTATCAAAAACAAACAACTTTCAGTACAACACAAACAACAATATACAACAATCGATCGCACGAAATTGTTGCTTATTACAAAAAAAATAAATAAATAAATACTTGTGGCAAATATTGAACACGCCACACCATTGAGAATGAAGGCGTCGTCTGCGAAATACGTATCTTTACGACGTTTCATATTTGTGGTAAGAGGTGTTTCTTCCTTCCTATGCAGGCAATTCCACGTCATAGTTCCTTCTTATTTTCTCATCAGTTTACAATGCTTTACCATCGATAGGGAATTTTATCCCTAACAGTTTGAGACATCTTGTAAAGTGATTTAACGTCGTCGTCCACTAACAATTATTATACCAAGATATAATAATAATAATAATAATAATAATAATAATAATAATAATTTAACTAATAGTAATCCTATACGTCCATCCAGGGCCTGTATGGCCTGAGGCCGACGAGTTGGGTCCCTGGATGAACCAGGATTAACGACTGCTGTATGATGGTCACAGCAGCCGGGGGAGTGAAGATTATGAGTCACTGAATGGTCGCCCATCCAATGGCTAGCCGTGCCTGATGTTGCTTAACTTCACAGAAGTTGTTACATTGAAAGCCCACCAGGCCACGGCCTCCCCCAGTTAATATATTGAGTTAATTAGAATTAACTGGGCAACAAAATTTCAACCGAGATGAAAATAGTCATTTCTTAATGAATTCAACGTGCTGAACACAAATATGACCAATAAAAGGCTCAATTGGCTACGGTTTACCAAATTTTTTATAAGGCTGAGCTTGATATGTAAGGAGAATGATGATTTTGTGTAGTTCTCCCAATGGTGGGTGCTGTACATTCGTGTCTCCAGGCTTAAAAGATGCTCTCGGAGACCAGTCCTTTTTGATGTAGTGCAAATCGGCTGCTTTGCTATCCTATAGACAAAGAAAACAGCAGTAGCCTACTTTGCATATCCCTGCTGCAAACCCATCAAAAGAGGCATTACGTTCAGACCAGCACAGATCTGCCAGCCATTCTTGCTGTAGTTAATCCTCTCTAATAGCACCGTTACAAAAGACAATATGTCAATATCTCTGCAACGAGAGCCAATCAACTTTTTTCAATGTGATATTCGTATTCAGCACGTTAAATTCATTCAGGATTCGGTATTTTCATCTAAGAAGCAATTTCATTGTTGCCCAGTGTTATTAGAGCAGTAATTCATTAAGTTTTTTCATCGACCTCCGAGCCTCAATCGACACAAAGAACCTCGGGGGTCGATATCGACCATAGTACTTTTTTTTTTTGTAAGTATCATTGCTGTTCGTTTCAATAGATCTGTTCCACACGTAATTTTTAGGCCTATAACGAATATAACAAAGTCGGATTTCCTATTTCTTTCTGTTCATTTCCAATTTGACGGTGACTCATGCTTCGGTTCAATTTTGACCAGGAGATCCGATTCGGACTCGCCAAGGAGCACGTGTGTGTGTGTGTGTGTGTGTGTGTGTGTGTGTGTGT
>JAHWFO010051976.1:57263-67858 GCA_023313115.1 Rhysida immarginata | reverse complement strand
AGGAATCGAGTGGAGGAGGAGGATTTCTTCGTTGAACACTCGACTGCATTTGGACTCGGATTAAGCGCAAACGCGGTTGCCGCCCTTCTTTCGACACAATTGACAAGGTCGAGGTCGGCGCTTTTGATTAAAATAAGGAAAAAGAAGAACCACACGAGGAAGGGAGGACGGAAGATGGTGGGTAGGCGTAGATAATCGTTCCATCTCTTTATAAGAGAAAATGTTCACGTTTCTACCTGCTACCCTAAGGGGAAGAAGGTCACTTTGGGCGCAGCTCTCGCGTCCACCAGAAAAAACAGCGCATATAACAATAGGAAAAGAGAGGCTCGTGAAACGTCAACATCCAGGTGGAACCATTTTTTATTATAATACTGGACATCCATGAAAGCTATTTTCTTTTCGTTCTTTAAAGTTTGTTCGATCTTGTCGAGCCTAATAAGGAAGAGCCGGCCCAGAGTATGTGTTGTGCGCATGTGTATATGTATGATGGTTTCAGCTGCTGAAAAGACAATTTCAAAGAAGGCCACAAGCAGAGCACATTTCTCTCTCTTTCTCTCTCTTCCAGGAACCTATGATGCATGCATTAATAGAATCCAAATATGGGAATGCACTTGCTCACATTGAACAAAAAGGGAAATGTTTGAAGCGAAGGCCACTTACTTTGATTGGAAGTCGAGCACAAACATGTCACCATGGGCTGAACACAATGACCAAACTAAAAGTAAAATAAAAATGCCCTTTAATATTTACAAGTAGGAGTAGTTTTACTCCTTAGCAATGGAATGCTTAACTGTCCCGCATCTCTTAGGTTTGTTAAACTATCCCTTTGTCAATTGCATTGCCTTAATGTCTAATCAATTGTCCAATTAGTTCAAATATTTTTAATGAGATACTTCAAAGACTGCCATCGCTTGTACGCATGATCTTTTCAGTATACATCTATCATAGTTGGATGAAGTGAAAATGGAGTAGGCGGTCTTGAAACTAACTGTTCGATCATTTCAAGCCTCTCGTTGATGCAGTAATGGGGAACCCAAGCATTAACAAACAAAACGGACGGGTGCCAAGTTATTAGTAGTAAATACAACTCAATCGATCATGACTTCTTGTCAAACATCTCTATAAAGATCAATATCAACAATGCTAATGGAGCAGTTCAGTCATGGACAGGCTTCATGGCAGACTCGAAATACGGTTGATCGTTTCATGGTTTACTTCTTCTTACCTTATGGTATCGCAGCACGCTTAGTATATAAACTTAATGAAATACACTGTCTATCCAAAACTAATCGGATACTTTAGATTTTAGACGATTTGTCGAATATCTAGAAATACTTAACGAATTATCCTGAAACTTCACGGGTGTAAAGAGCATGTTAGACTTCATATATTTCAGCGAAGATTTGGTTCCGAAGGCAAATAGAGGGCCAGCGACAAAGTGAACCAAAAAAATAATGTTTGGGATCACCGTGTAAAAAATAATGCTTGTAATGCGTTGTAGCTGTAGCATAAGATTAAGAGGCTTCTTTTATTTATCTGTGTTCATTTGTATGTATATTCATGGAGATATAAAGGTTTCTTCAAAAAAATCGAAATGTTTTCAAAAGTTTTTTTTGCTTATAAGATGGAGGGTTTTCAACCCAATGCAATGCCATTTTCAGGAAACTTGCCAAATTAGAGTAGAGACAACACCCTGCAATCAGAATAGAAAATTATTAAATATGTGATGAAATACGAGCATTTTTACTAAATAATGTTTAACTGCGCATGCGCAAGTGTTAACAAAATGTCTTTTGCATAATTTATTAGCCAAATGTATAGAGGGGCTACTCTTAGAAAAAGCCCAAGCAATATCCTGAAAATTCAGAAAGATATTACCGACAGAATGAGTTCAATTTAAGAAACAAAACGATAACGGGTTTTCTCCAAATTTTTATTTTTGGACCGGACACCAGCATCAACTTCTTCTCCTTACACTGATATGAAGGCATACCGACTTCATCATATAGGCATACTGACTTCATATCAGCGTAAGGAGAAGAAGTCGTGAAGTTGATACTGGTGTCCGATCCAAAAACTGATTTGGAGAAAACCCTTTACGTTTTGTTTATTTATGAGAGCAACGGAAATTCAACTCATTCTATGGACGATATCTTTCTGAATATTCACGCTATTTGCTTGGGCTTTTTCTAAGACGTTTGGCTAATAAATTATGCAAAAGAAATTTTGGTAACACTTGCGCATTCGCAGTTATTTAGTAAAAATGCTTAATATTTTTCTATTCTGATTGGAGAGTTTTGTCTCTACTGTAGTTTGTCAAGTTTCCTGAAAATGGCATTGCATTGGGTTGAAAATCCTACATGTCATAAACAAAAAAACTTACGAACATATTTCGATTTATTTTAAAGAAACCTTTATATTTCCATGAATACACGTACTATTCTCAAACAAATGAACACAGATAAATAAAAGAAGCCTCTTAATCTTATGCTACAGCTACAACGCATTTCAAGCAATATTTTTTACAGGGTGATCCCAAACATTATTTTTTTGGTCCACTTTGTCGCTGGCCCCCTATTTGCCTTCGGGACGAAACCTTCGTTGAAATATATGAAGTCTGACATGCTCTTTACACCCGTGAACTTTCAGGATAATTCGTCAAGCATTTTTCTAGATATTCGACAAAAGGTCTATATCTATATAGTCCGCCTTTTCTATTTAATTAAATTATGGTCCTGTTTTGTTTGGTTTTGTGATTCCTATGGAGAGGATTTAATAAATAAGAATTCCGGGACCCACATTATTCTTAACACCCGTGCGTGATTTTGTCTCCATATCTGACGTTTTAAATGCATCCACCAAGTACATAGAAGATGGATGGGGCCAAGTTCTCCTCGTGCTGTTTCGTGCTGTTTTCGTCGCATGATGGAACACGGGTTAATTTCTGCTGGACCTCATCTGAGTTTTATGCAACGATAGAGTAACTCACTAGAAACAAAGTGACGTCGTGCTGGCTTCCTGGAAGAGCGACACAAATCCATTTCCATGTCTACGCCTAATTAAGCATTCTCTCCACCTACGTTGCCGGACTAAGCCTCCTTCCTACTGATCCCATTCGAACGATGACTCGCGAAAAACGTCAAGTGTTGCCTAACATTATTCTTCTTATTATTATTGTTTTTGTTTTATTATTCTTGCTCGGTTTGCTCTTTCTTCCGTGACCGTGTGGGTGCGTTTTATGGCGATGTTTGGTGGAAATATATCGCCTTCGCCTTCGTTTGCGGTGATGTCATTCTCGCGGCGCCAAAGGGCAATGGCTATTTCGAGTGTAACACCAAAGGCAGAGGAGACGGACGGACGTGAGAAAACATGCGCAAGGCAGTTGTCACTTTTTAATTTCCTTCGTTTGCACCTGATCGCCTTCCTTAGTCCGTTCGGCTTTGCGGAAGAGGCGGCTTCCCTCTCCTTCCACGTAACAAGAATTCCGGGCGCACAAACATCCTGTGCAAACGGAGCACTCGACTTCCTCGGTGGCCAAGTGGCAACGCTAAAAGACGTCGTCGCTGGTCAGAAATATCATCCGGCGTTCTCTTGAAAAGGAAGGAAGCGGCTACGCACTCAAGGTAGGCACCTGTCGGTCTCTTAGGAAGACCAGAGCAACAACTCTTAAGAAAAACAAAACGTTTAGAACAGACTGGGCTCTTCCTTAAAGTTTTCAAAGCGTTTGCTAAATCTTTCTCTAAAATGGCGCTCTCTAAGAGGACGGGTCGAGGACGGTGTAAAGAGAAAGAAACGAGCAGAAGAAGGAACACGTTGCTCTCCCATTAACGCTTTCGTCTCGCTCAATTGTCTTCTTTTTTATTGGCGCTAATAACGTACTATTGCTACTACTTTAACTGGCTCGACTCCATCGTGAAGAGAGGTGGAGTCAGTGCGTGCGATGACGACATCCCGGCTTCGTTATGGCAAACGAGGAAATTTTTAATTTACCAAAGACCCTGAAAGGGCACTCCATCCTTTTCTTCCTCCACGCTTAGTTCTCTTGCGCTTACGAAATCGGTGGACTGAAGCCAAATTTCAAACCGTCGGACAGTTTAGAGTCCCCATATTTCCTTAAACAACGTTTTCCTTAGACTCGCAACGCTTTTAGACAACCTACGAACAGATCTACAAATTTCATTCTTTTTTATGATCCACAATTCCAATTTAAATAGGACGCACTGGTTTTATTAGCACGGGCTACGCAAGAACAATAAAAGAATTACAATGTCAACAAACACTACACAGCGATCCAAACAGCAAACAGAATAAGTACTTTTCTTGGAAAATCCTTTCCATTTAACTTCTTTGAGACTGGAATCATTTACTTTGTGATCTAAGAAGCAATATGTTAAGTTGAATCAGATTAAAACGTCCTCTAATCATCGTGTACAAGTGACTAAAGAATAACTCAAGATGGGTCCATGAGGGTTTTAGCATACGCCCTCATATATTATATTATTGATGAAAAATAAGAAAGAAATGTGACTAAACGTACTTTTAATTACCGTATGTGAAAATACAATAAACTGAAGGTATATAATCCAGCCAACCCAATGCAGTGGGCGCTGCTTAAGGTGATCGCGGTTAATGTTATCAATCGTGGAACGGAACGATTATAAAAATACAATGAAAATTCGTCGTTTATTGTAATCAAAACGTTGGATATTGTTATCAAAGCCTCGGACAAGTTAATAAAAACGAGCCAACTTTAAGCTTTCACATAGGAATTCCAACGACTCAAACCCTTGGAACCGATCAAAAACGTCAATTTAAGCTAATGTAGCCAATCGGAGATTTTGGCCAGCGTCTCTTGAAATGCGCAAACAACTTGCTATTTTGCGAAAAAAAACTATTTTAGAAAAGAAAAAAATATGAAAAGAAAATTGATCATCTACTAAGGAAAACCGGCTCGCAATCAACAATAGACGAGTTTTTTGTTTAATGCTTCATTAATTCTTGTTTATTACTTGATTATTACGGTAGGATGTATGTATGCAGTACAATGTGTAACAAAGGCTCTGTAATCTTATAAAGTTCCAACGACACCTCTGTATTTCAACTTGGGCTATTGTTATCAATTTGGCTTGGCCCCAAAGTGATCGCATTAAGCGGTGCCCACTGTCCTCCGGGATGCAAATTTTCAATCATATTCGTTACTAATTAATGTATGAATCTGCAGATTTAACATGTCGTACAAAATGCAATATAGCTAAGATCAAATGTATTGTGAATAATAATTAAGGAAACCAATTCCATAATGAAAATCAATTTCATATAGACGTCGGTGGATGGCGTCTGTTCTATTACCGTGAGCTTGACAGAGACAGTTTTTTCTGTGAGAGACCTTGGTCTGTGGGTTGATTCAAAATTTTTTTTTTTTTAATATTGTTCACATTAGTCATGTTAGTAATTTATCACACCGAAGAAATGGTTTAATACAAAAATTGCGCAGCACATTTATGATATTGACGTTTTGGTTTCTCTTTTTCTCTTATTTATTGGGTTTTACCTTTAATAAGATATTCATTCCCTATTTGCGAACTGAATGCGTACAATCCACTTTCCAGAAACTTAGAATAATTTTTTTCTCGCTTTTTTTCCCGTTTGATTCATAATAATTTTTATAAGTTTAAAAAAACCTTATTCTTTTGAGCTGATAATTAAGGGCCAGTTCATTATCTACTTTCTCAGCTGAGAATTCTCAACTGAGTGTTCAGCAATAATACAAGTCCATTTTTGCTGAAGACTCACTTGAGAAAGTAGACCATGGAACTGGCCCTAAATATCTGAAGATGTTTACCTTAAAATCGATCTTCTGTATTGAAAATATTAATTTAGTCAGTAGTGAAAATTTTTATATGGTAAATGGCTCCACTGATGCTTTAGAATGTTGTCAATTAAAAATCGCCAAACGAAAGTTCGAAACCACCATTTTTTATATGTTAATTCGAGAAAGGGGATCATTCCAAAATTTTCAACACGTTTAACCAATTTATTCAATGTAATATACAATTCTGTCCTTTAATCAACAATTATACGGAATTTTATTTTTCTTAATTCTATTGTTGGACTGACTCTGCTGTAGATGGATGTTCCTTTTTTGGCCTACCACACCCTAAGACCGAAGCCTATGTGTTCGTTTCAGAAACTCAAATTTTTTTGTTGCTGAAATCGACTTAAAAACTCATGATTCGAAAAGATATGTTGAAATTTTGAAAAAAAATTTCCGTCTGTATGTACGTATGTGACCAATTTTGTGCAGCTAACTCCTCTGAAACCGCAAAAAGCAGAAGCAAATAAAAAATATACATCTTGAGGGTACCTTTAATTGTGCCTTAGCGTAATTTTTATGTCAATTGGATAAGCCTTCTTAGAGTTTTTCTAAAACTTAAAAAATGGCTGTAACGTTCAAACCAGCGAACCAAACTCAATAAACTTGACATTGAGTCCTCTAAGTAAGGCGATTTTTTTTTTTTTTTTTTTTTGCAAATGACTTGTTTGGCTGTCATGAGTCGTTTTGGAGTTTTTACTAAACCCCCCTCCCCCAAACCCCCCTCCAATTTTTTTAAAAATTCATTTCGAGGGGTCCTTAAACTATGCATTGAAGTTGGTTTTTTTGGAAATGGGCTAAGCCTTTTTAGAGAAATTAATTTTTTTTTCTAAAAATGAAGAAATGGCAGAAGCATTCATTTCTTCGCCCCAAACACAATAAATACGACATGAACAGCTTACTCTTATTGAAAAAAACAATTTTCTTTTTTGAATCCGTATCATCATCTCGTGGTAGGCCTGTGCGAATATACCATTCCGCCATTCTGGAAATAAACTTTGAATTGAATTGAATTAACTGCCCTCTTTCGTGTGAATGCTGTTTACAGAACTGAAATTCCTATTCTCGACACTGCCTTCATATTTGTTTCTATTTTTCCACACTTTTATTGTTTAATAATGCTAATAATGTACATTATATTCTGCAACTCTTTGTATGTGTCAACAATGACCTGGTTCAATAATAATTCACTAACTAGATGGAATCCGCCAAAATTTGATGGCAAACAACTATGTGGGTTCATAAACAATCCTCTCCACAAAGACGTCACAATCAAGAACTTTGCTAGCAAGTTATCAACAATTACATAAACAATTAACGACAATAACAATGCGCATGCGCAGAAGTGCCGATTTTGCTCTTAAAAGTGCTTTGTGTTTTAATATGTAGGATTATTTTCTTTGAATTGTTGACAATACTGAGAACAATATTGATGTATTGTTAAATCACCATCTTATCTTTGCTTTATTTATCCGAATTAGGTAACTTTATAAATGAAACCTTCCTTATTGGAGTATTTAGACTCCTAAAAATGACGATGTTGAGTGAATTTATCAAAACCTTTGGGATAAAAACAAGCGAAGAATTAAATGTTATTAAATGCAAAAATAGTTGGAGATAGCGAACATTTATCACCCTAAAAATCTGATTTTACTTTTTAAGGGGATTGTATAAATGTAGAATTTTTTCAACAATTTCAGTATTCAACTTTCAATTATTCTCAATTTTAATACACAAACTTATTGAAGTAAGAATTTCGTAGCGGGTGGATCGTGGGTCATTCAAATAAAAAAGTAGTGTTGTTGTTTTGTTTGTTTTTTTTTAAATGGGAATGAATTAGTCTTAATAAATATATATTTTAGCTGCATTTATTAACCTTATTGTGGGCTCTTATCTGTTAGAGGACAGTTTATATTAATAGGTCTCAGTACAGTGAGTGGAGGACCTAACTTACAAATTAGAGAAAAAAGGAACAAAACAGAAATCCACGTCCCACAAGAATTTATAAATTTTGATCTCACCCGGGCTGTTACAATTTAATAAAAAAAAAATTAACGATTATTATTATTATTATTAAAAGCTTCCTCATGTGGGGCTTTTTAAATTTTTTTTTCTTTTCTTGTATTTGTTTGCAGTAGCTGTAAACGATGGGTTACCGAGAAGGTGCGTGGACGCCGACCAAGCGACGAGGACCGATCGCCGCCGAGTTCACCGGTCCCGGACCCGCCAGCGTCGCCCTCCCGTCGCTCATCGGTAAGCACTTAGTGGGCAAACATCCGTTGTTAACTCTGAGGAAGGAGTTGAGGAAGGAATCCGACCTTGACAGGGGAAGGGATGTGCGATATCGCGATAGGGGGCTTCCCTTCAATATTCTACACAAATATTTTCTGGGCATGGGCAATACAATTTTTTTTCTCCTTCCTGCATTTTCTTCATGCTTGATCCAAATGCAGCTTTCTTTTCCTATGTTCAGAAGGTGAAGGGAATGGATAAAAAGTATAAGTTTCATCCATGAATTAAGACATGATTTTTGTTTGTGGGTGGTCTGGCACCCAAAATACCGACTTTTCGTTACCGCGACAGAAACAGCTCGTTCCAAAGAATTTGCGAGCCTCACATTTTAAAATTAAAAGATTGTACCACGAATTTAATCATAAATTTACACAGTAGAACTTTTCATATTTTAACATTAAAACACAAATTTTAATCTATCATTACTCTATTTAAAAATCATCGCACATTATTAAAAAAAAAAATCCTAAAAGTTTTTTTGCTGAAACAATGAAAATTTCATTTTTCCAACTTCTAGTAAATAATAAAAAAGCGAATTTTAAATGATTTAAACAATTTAGAATCTTACAATTTCCCTATTCGATTAATCTATTTAGTAATTGATATTTGATTTATCATGGAGTCTCAACTTAAGTGAAGAATTATTATTGAAAATAAAACAAGACGTAATGCCCTCTCGATTTCGACAAAAATAGGGAAACGAGTTTGGAATTTAACATTAATCTAAACTGTAGAGCCTCGCAAGTTTATCGGAACGGGCCGTCGTCACGAGATGTCGCAGGAGCGAATTGTCTTGTAACGAAACGTCGGTATTCCCGCGATACCTTCTATAGGATGCTCTCCGATAATAATGATGACACCGTCTCACAGTTCATTTTTTTAGGAAATACAATTTCAATACAAACGCCTCGGATAGCAATTCAGAAGTCACTTGATGAATTTGCAATGTTAAATCACCCACAACTGGTAATTTGTTTTGGCCATTTCTTTACCGGTATGTAAATGATCCGTATCCGCAGTGTAATGAACCATCTTAAATATACGTAAGCTGGAAATTCAGTATAGTTAGTGAATGCTTCAATGAATGGAAGAAGAGAATAGACACCCATTTGTCTTTCACCTGCATGGTACTTTCTGGCCAGTTTAGACGTGCTTCAATATGTTCAGGCTTTAAAGGAGATTGTCGCATCATCCTGCTTAACTCGCCTGTGGATAGTATCCTTCGATGCAGATTGTCGAGCCATGGCCTCCTCTAACTACCATGGCCTGTAGTTAGAGGAGGCCATGGTCGAGCAACCTGTTTGAAACCATCTTATGATTTGTCTGTCATCGCGATCTCACGTGACTTTGGGTCGTCCAGTACCTGGCTTTGTCTTGTAATTCTTTTCCAAATTCCAAATTTAGAACATTGCACAACTATTTTTGCAATTTCAAGAGCTTTTAGCATCCAAATTGTGATCATTGGCATTGTAAAAAAAAAAGCTTATAATACAATGAAACAGGGGTGGTTTGGTACTACTGAAACACTACAAACATACTTGATTCTCAATTCTTTAACGTTTCTCTTAACAATTTATTTTTAAGATTTAAAATTACGTATGCCTGTTAATTAATTTATTGTTAATAATGGATCGGTTGTGAAAGACATTATTGATACATGCTATTACGATTCCAAAAATTAATAAAAACGCTTTTGCCTAAACGTTTGAGATACACTTTATAAGAAGACAGGCTGACTATACCACAGGGATTGCTCATTTACAAGAAAGCAGTAAAGAAACGCCAAACAAGTTACCAGCTAATAAGAAATATACGCTCTAGGAATAGCAATATAATACAATTTTATTTAACCCCTATCCTATTTTTAGGACATAAATAAAAGTAAATCAGAGACAAACTAGACATGTAACAACCTCTATCTTAGGTTATCTTTATACCTTGATCTCTGAAACCTTTCGCAGAATAAACCCTTTTAATCCATTTGCGCCAGGGCCAATTTATAGGCTATAAAAAATTTCATATGTCCAAATATTGGACACTTCTGGAAAAAATATATGTTATTAATACAATAAAATCTAAGTTAAAACCAGTGCAAAAAAAAATTTTTGCCACCTTTTAAAAACTCGTGAGTGAAGGGGCTACTGCCGACGGACGGACTATCTTACAAGTGAGGTTTTGATCGAATTGAAATTTTAAAATTTACAATAAATGCAGTGACCAGAGATCTTCAATACAACGAGATATGACATTTCGCCTTTTCAATGCTAAATCTTTAATACCAACGATCACATTGACATCTGGCGGTCAGGGATGAAACAAAATTAAAAATGGGGGAGGCCGTGGTCTGGTGGGCTTTCACTGACCACAACTGTGAAGTTAAGCTACATCAGGCACGGCTAGTCACCGGATGGGTGACCATCTTCACCCCCCC
>JAHWFO010051976.1:43357-56863 GCA_023313115.1 Rhysida immarginata | reverse complement strand
TACATCAGGCACGGCTAGTCACCGGATGGGTGACCATCTTCACCCCTTCCCCCCCCCCCCCGGCTGCTGTGACCATCATATAGCAGTCGTGAATCCAGGTCCATCCAGGAACCCAACTCGTCGGCCATACAGGCCCTGGATGGACCCCGATTGGACCCCGATTCATAAATTAAAAAAAAATATATATATATATTATTAAAAGTATATTTAATATAAAACAAAAAATTAAATACAACAATAAAAAATACAAAACAAATTTAATTTCAACTTATTGCTTTGAATATATACAGATCGACATCCGCCTAATTAAGTTCGATGAAGGGAAACTGAAAAACGAGCAGTCGTCTTTGTTTCTTCGATTCAAGCAAAATTTCGCTGCGCACCATTAATATTTCGGCATTTTTTTCAATTTTGAATCATTTGCGCACGGAAACAAAAAGCTCAATTGTATCATCAAAGTGTATGATAACAAGGCCTGGGAGCGGAAAAGTCAGCTGACCATTTGTGAAAATTTACTCCCTTTTGTTGTAACGTTTTAAAATTTTAAATTTATAATTATTGATCAAAAACCAGAGCCAATATTTCACAAAATAACCGTGTAATAAGTTTAGATATACCGTGTGTTTCAAAAGTTCCCGAAATGCCCCTTCTGTATGTAGGGAAAGCCTAACCCATGATAGCAGGAGTAATGTTCGGCCAACCACTAAAATAAACCATGTGCTGAAATAAATTACATAAAATCAGTTTTAATAGTGGCAAAGTTTCTCAAATGTGTTTATTTTATTCTTACATTCCCAAAGGAAACGGTACATGTAGGCTACACCATTTGCTCAAAGTGTTCACCGTTCACCTCTTGGCAATACGCTAGTCGGTGCTCAAACGCACTGCAGGCATTGATTATTAGGATTGCCTGAGGATACTGCATTTCATTTGTTTGTTTTCACGCAATAAACGCTTTTTAAACTGTTACTGTACCGGTTTAAGCTTAATACCGTATACCGTAGGTTTTATAATAAACTTCTAGATTTTTTACTTTAACCTTTTATTTCACTCATATATTCGCGTATTTGCATTTTATGTAAAATAAATGGCGGATTCGTAACGACTGGGAGCATCCATTAATTGAAAAAAAGAGGTTGAGAGACAGTGGCTCCTGTCTACCAGTCCTTTAGCATACCTGCACAACAGTACGTTATGCAGGGAAAGTCATCTCCTGCGTTCGGGAACTTTTGAAACACACGGTATACTAATAGCCATCATCAGAGTGGACCTTTCCTCCCGGGACATTCTGTATAATTAGGATTTTTACATAAAACTACAAGTGAGTATATAAAAACTTCTTGACTTACAATAACTCATTCTACGTATATCCACACGAAATAGTGACCTTTCTTCCCGGTACACGTTGAAATAATATTGACCCATTAAACTTACCAGCTGTTTAGTGGCAAACATGACAGTTAGGGGTCCAGCGATATTCCAGTTGGTAAGGGGAACATATATCAGTTGGTAAGGGCACAATCTTCTCGCTATGAAATTATCACTTCTTTATAATGCGCCCAACATTGAGCAGAACACACGTAATTCTGTCATGTTTAATTCTGTCTAACACATTTGCTTTAAAAAGGTACTTCTTCCCATTTTAAGTTATTAATATTCTCTTCATTATCCTTCCAGTTTATTGTTAGTGTTGTTGTTAACGTCGTCTTATTGTATCGTTTAGGTCAAAACAGGCATGACATGACAAAATCGAAGGCTCCTGCTTTCACATTTCGACCGAGGTAAGAATGTCAAAACCTCCTCCTCTTCGGATTGCCTCTCTGTCTCTGTCTCTCTCTTTATTGGTAATTGTTCTTCACCGTTTGCTTTTGCTCCCGCAGGACGAAGGACAAGGTTCAGCTGCTCGGTCCGGGCCCCGGCAAGTACTCGACGTCCGGTATAACGCGCAAGGGCAAAGAGAACCCGAATGCGCCGAGCATTTCCAGCCGCCACAAGGCACCTAACTCATTCAAGACGCCGGCGCCCAACGCCTACAGAGCGGAGAAGAGCGACCAGACCATCCACGAGAAGGCGCCCACCTTCTCCTTCGGCGTCAAGATCAAGGACCCCAAGAAAGAAGACGTGCCAGGTAGGGCCATCAAGCGCACTCTTTTGCCTCTTTTTTTTTTTTTTATCATCGATTGCTTTAATAGCAGACAACGATGCTCGTCCTATATATTTCATGACTCTTCGAAAAGAGCCCGTTTGCTCGCAACGTCAATTATGGGGCAAGGAGGAAGAGGAGTTCAATTAGACGACAGAGGAAACGGTTCGTTCTTCCACCCACGCCATCCATCTCATGCGACCGTCACTAGCCAATCTAGGCTTGGATTGTTGTTGAGATCGGTGAAGTCGCTGGTGGAACTCTCCCTTATTAGGAATTAACCATAATCATCATCATCATTTTCATTCAGCGCGTTCTTTGTTAGCTACTTTGAAATGCATTTTTTCTTCTCTTTCATTGTTAACCATTTCTGCTTTGCCCGCCTACTCAGCTCACCCGTTTACTAACTGGCCCCTTTCTCTTTCTTTCTCGTCCCTTCGGCGGTCGGTGGTTCGACAGCGCCTAATGCCTACAACCCGGTCAGGAGCTGGACGGTGGTTCAACCCAAGGCTCCCGCCTACGTGCTCGGCGTGCGGCACAAAGACATCTGTGCCACGAACGTGCCAGGTAAGTCAGAGGAGACTCCGACCCCGTCCACTCGCGCACAACACCACATTCAAACTTTTATACACAGAACATTGGCCAACTTAACTCGCTAACAGACTAAGGTGGATCAAAAAAATATAAAACACCCACCCATACAATTGTAAATAACTCTTATATGTTCCTAATTTATTTATTGTTAATGCATGGCAATCTGAACATACTCTAAAAATAATGCAAAAATAATAATTAGAAAAAATAAATGAAAAAAAAATCAAATTATATATAGCACACAACTTAATACCCAATAAAGTTCCCTTGAGCTTCTAGAACCTTTATAGCCCGGCTTGGCTTGGCTCAACAAGACCTTTGAAGAATGTATCATTCAATTTTCCCCACTCTTCAGCAACATACCACTTCAAATCTTCCACATTTGAATACTGCTTTTCGCCTTTGTAGGCTGCTCGAAGCCCAACTATTTTTCTCCATTGGATTTAGACCTGGAGAAATGGGTTCGTCACTTTCACTCCTTTTAATTGAAAACAGTCGTGGTTACGCTTTGCATTGTGGACGGGAGCGTGTCTTGCTGGAATTCACAGTGACGATCTCCCATTATCTCTCCGAAAGGCAACAAGTGCTTTCTAGCATTTGCTCATATTTCACTGCATTCATTCGTCCATCGATGAAAGCCAATTTCGAACTTCCATAAAATCCAAATGCTCATCACCTTTCAGTAGATTTGCTCATCTTTGCGGATATCATGCCAGTAGAAGTGACAAGGTTGAACTTCCTTTTATCGCTCCACATAAAAAACAACTTTTTCTTAAACATTTCCTTCCATTTGAACTTTATCTCTTGCCCACGCAAGTCTCTTCTTATCCTTATGGCAAGATTTCAAAACAGGCGGTCGCTTCCTCTTCTTGAATGGCAGATTGCCAGACTGATTCACCACATAAGTCCGGAAATGCCTTGTTCACGTACGATGACTCTCTTTTGGCGTGCTCTAAGTTTCTGCGGCCTGTCTGTGGACTTCATTACGCCATATTGACCACCCAAACGCAAATAATTTAGTATCTCCTTGTGTGATCGAGCCAATGCTTTTGCAATTTATAGCAGATTGTCCAGAATCACAAAAACATGACTTTGACCCTTTTCAAACTCTTGAGAGACGTTGTGCCTTTGTTGAAGTATATAATATTTCATTATAATTTTTAGCAACAACTTGAATGGGACAAACCATTGCAATAAAATTGGATAAAAATTTCTATTCAATGTTTGGTCAGATCCATATTTTCGATTTATGAGTGGTCTTATATCTTTAGGACAGTGCAAAATTTCGTTTTTCTGTTTAGCTTTTTTTCTAATAAATATTTTTGCATTGCATTTTAGAGGATATTCAAATTGTCATGCATAAACATATGCATACGAGTTATTTACAATTGTATAGGTGTTTTTATATTTTTGGACGCACTTTACTAACTCAGTAGTGATTCCCGTTCATGTACTTGTGCACAATGCAGAAAACACGAGAGGGTGACTGGTGCGTTTGGTGCTCGGAACAAAAGTGCCAGCCAGTGGACGACAACTGAATGTTGTGGCATCTGTGGCCCACTCCTTTTTTTGTTAATTTCTCTTTCTTTGTTGAGTTTCTTTTTGTTTTTCTACCACTTTAGAGTAGATCTCAGCGCAACTGTTTACTCCCGCATCTTCGACCGCTCCAAAGTCCACGAGGACGGCGCTTTTGTTCTGTTACTACCGAAGAGTGTTTGGTCAAAGCGTTCAATCTCTTGTTCGGTTTTCCCAATCATCGCGTGTCCAAGAGCCCCACCAAAAAGTAAAAACGAACTTGGAACGATTGTCATGCCCAGAAATGGGGAAGTTGCATGAAAATTTTGAATTATTGTTTTCAATAGTATTCGTTATCAATATCAAAGAAGTGTAATTCGTTTGTGAAAAAAATTTACAGTTATTTTTTTAAAAAATGTTAAAGTTGACACCACAAGAAAACGATACGTCATAGCCTGTGAGTAATATGATGTCACTTGCCTGCTCCTCACTATCATCGACAATGGTTAAAGCTTACAGCCAACAATGCTTAATAATCAGATCGAGCTTCACGTACACATAAAATCATTGCGTTTGATGGAAAGTGACGTCAGATATCGTTTTCGTTGGGAGGCGTGGTTTCACGTTTTTAGCGCTAATTTTAATAGGTTTCTTTAATATTTCGAATAAATTTAACAACGATTTCGTTCAGCATAACACGATCTGTATGAAACAATGCTTTAATTTGTAAAAAAAATTCCATGCAACTTCCCCATTGAGGACGTGCGATAAAATCCGACCGGTCGCCAAGAGGTTACGTGGTACGGTTGGAACCGTTCTCAACCGGTAGACTCTGTTTCAGACTCTGTTGCATTTGTAGTTTCAGATAGCAGATGATGATTATTCGAAACTGAAACTACATCGTTAGAACAGCGATTACGATTAAAAACATTGTTTATTATCCAAATTTTCCTAATTCGTTTTCATCTCCTGGCTCATCGCTTGCATTAACTGCATTCTCTACTTGCTTTTACATAGACATGGATGTAGGGGTCCTTATTTGTTTTGATCGGGCATCAGTCGCACACATTGAGCGAAGCGGTCGTTATTTTTAGACCAGCCGGACATTATGGAAACACCCTAAGTGACCATTTCTCTGTACTACCCTTCTTGATGAAGTTGATGGAGGCCTTGCAGTATAAAGCGGGAAAGAAAACAAAATTCCTAATCTAAGGAATTTCTGGGCATGACAAACAATTTCCATCATTTGATTGATAACTTTTCTTGTGGACAAGAGACCTGTTATCAATCAAGTGAAAATTCGACAGATTTCAACGAAAATTTGAACCTCCATCATCACCACTCTAATACATGTTGCTTCCTAGCTTGTGACTGTTACAAAACATGTAGCGCTCTCTCTCTCTCTCTCTCCTTTACTCATTTTGTCGTGTTTACTGGTTTAGTAAACTGATATTGGGCCTTTTTTCTTGTTTTTCCTTTGTTTTTTTTTGTTTTCGTCCCCGTGGGCCATTCTGTTCTTCCTCTTCCTCCTGCTCCTGCCAGCGCCGAATGCCTACGACGTGCAAAAGAGCGACGGGGCCGTACATGCGCACCCGCCCCGCTTCTCGTTCGGGACGAAGCCCGCGACCCCCAAGACGGAGCCGACGCCAGGTAAGCACCACAAAAGAGGACGACGACTCCTCTTGCCGCCTCCCCCCCCCCCCCAAAAAAAAGCACCGTATATGAGATGGGTTTTTTTCTTCAACGAATATACATACATGTACCTCTTGAAGTTTTTGTTCACGTTTGCACTGATCTCGTTATTATTACTGTATGTGTTCATGGTTCTTTCCCAACGCTTGTTTTGTTTATTTGTTTGTTTGTCTGTTTGTTTGTTTGTTTATTTTGTTGAAGCCATTGTCCGTTTTAACCCCTAATCCTCAATGAACCCTCCTTAAACACCGAACTTGTTCCCATGTGTACAGCAGGTAACCAATATCAAAGACTGAAAGAAAAGCATTATTGTGTTCAAATAATAACAATTACTCTTCTTATTTTTGAAGTTTTATTTTTCATTTATTTTTATCAAACGAGGACCAAGGTAAGTGTCGCCATTTTTTCATTTTTTCCTTCTTCTTCTTGTTCATCAGTTACTTTCAACGTTTATTAGATTTGAAATACAGCTTATCTTGCCAATGTTAAAATGTATTTTTCAAAATAAAAGAAAGGCAGTTTTGTTGTGGAACTTTTCAAATCCAGTTGAGGAGGCATCTCAGCAAGCTTAAATAGTGTTAAAATTTGAGAGATTATAAAAAAAAGGAACAGGATACTTTTTACCTCGTTTTCAACGAACTTTTTAATTTCTGCAGGGTAGGCCAAAAGTCTGGACCCACTGAATAAAACCTAAACGCTATGGGTGGGCCTAATAATTTCGATTGAGGATACTATTATAGAATGGGAGGAGGGCAAGGTTGTTAAAGAGAGGAGGGGAGACTGTTGGTCATGTGACCAAGATGGCCGACTTGGATACAACTCTAAAATTTTCAAATGGGAAAGGGGTCATGTGGTAGAATGTGGAATTTCCTGACAAACACAATGGCGTTGTTATTTCTTTACGTATCTTTGTTCCTGAGTTAATGCATTTTTTTGGCCAGGTATAACATGCACATTCATCACAAAGGTCACAACTGCTAGCTTCCAAATGAACAAAATGTCAGAAAGGTCATGTCCTACAGGATGTATTCAATGTCTTGCCCGCCGTTTCTGATTGTTAAGTCCAATCTGGAGCTCCATTCAGCGTTTAGGAGCATATCGCTGACACGCTGTTTCAAATGCTCAATGTTTAATATCTGCTCTACAATATCTTCAAATGGTCCCAGAGGTGAAAATCCATTGCGGTCAAGTCCGGGGATCTGGGGGTCACTTTACTGGTCCACGTCTGCCAGTCCAGCGATTGGGAAATTGCAGGTCACCAATGGAGTTTTACTTCTGGGGTCACCAGAAAAGACATTGAACATCTGAAATGGCATATCACACAGGCCTGTCAGTATGTTCATTCCGATGTGCTCAACGTGAATGGGGCTTCAGGTTGGATTTAGCAATCAGAAACGTCAGGCAACGCATTGAACACATCCTGCAGGGCATGAGATTTGTGATATTTTATTAATTTGGCAAGCAGCGAGTTGTGGCCTTTATGGTGAATGTGTATGTTATGCCTGATCAAACAACTGCATCAACTCAAAAAGGAGTTAATATAACAGCACCGTCGCATTGATCAGGGAATTTCCCATGCATTTCATTTAACACATGACCCTTTTCCCACTTGAAAGTGTGGAGTTATATCCAAGATGACCCCCCCCCCCGCCCCTAATAACATCTCTAATCGGAATTATTAGCTCCACCCATACAGAGCATTTAGGTTTTATTTAGGTGGGTCCAGACTTTTGGCCATCCTGTATATTGTACTGATAATCAATTATAATTATTTAATTAATAGCGCTACTCATTTACGTTATTATTTTTTGACCTAATTTTTATCTTCTACTTTGTAATCATCATCACATTTATCTCCAAACTGGCTCCTTCAAGCGGAATAAAAAAAGTGGATCAATTAGAATTTGAGAATTAAAAAAAAAGATGATAAATAAAAATCTTAAGAGAAAAAAAACCTTTTTAAGCACCACTTTTACTTTAAAAAGTGCACGATAAAAAAGTTAAAAGTATTTTGGCACCTCCCATTAAAAATGAAGGCTCCATCTTTAATTTAAAAAATAGAAAATATTAAAGGCTCCAGCACACTTTTATTTAAGTACAGTTTGGTCAAGTGTACAGTTTGAGTTGAGTTCAACATTCAGATTGTAGGGTCAAGAGGCGGGAATGAAAAAAGTCTCCTTCCATATTAATAAAAGTAACATTAGATTATCCACTTTTTAATTTATCCCCAAAATTTTAACACAGTTTTAGCTTGCTCAATTGAAACTTGAAAATTCCACAACAAAGCTGCCTTTTCTTCTATTTCTCATAGTCCTCAGATACTTTTGGTTTAATTTGGAAAATTCATTTTAGCATTCGCAAAAAGCTGTAAAACGCTGACAAAGGTGCACGTGGGTCTCGGATTCTTCGATTCTTCTACGGGACTCCTGTGCTTCTTTGATAAGACGATCTGCCAAGACCTCCTATAGACAAGGCCAGCTCACTCAGAGAAAAATGGCGGCGATTGTAAGCTGGCAGATGATTGCGAAGTCATACAGCCGAGATGGATTTTTTTTTAATGCTTAGCAAAAAGAATTTAAAAATGCACAATATGATTTTTGATTCACAATATTCTTCACATTAAAATATTACAATAATATATTTTAGATTCATTCATTAAGCTAAACGGCCTTTTGAAGGAGAATAATTTTTTATTACTAACGTTTAAATAATTAGACGATGGTCTATTTAATATTGAACCAGTTAAAGGATTTTATCAAAATAATTATTCTTTAAACTGACTTTGTGGGATTACGAGGTGTGTTCAAATGAATGGAAGATCTCACTCGAAGTCATCTGCTCCAAAGTGTTCAGTGTAAACATGGCACGATTTCAGACTGAATTTCTTATGAAGTTTAGATTTGTTCACCCAAACTTTATAACGTTTATTGTTTGGAAAAGTGAAATCTTTTTTTGTGTTGCGTGCTTGGGTGTTTTTCTTATTATTTATTAATTTATATTATATGCAGCAGCAGCAGAACAGCGTATTTCAAGCATTTCTCCTGCGTTGTTCGCTCGTCGGGTCTACCTGAAAAAGTCACCTGATCAACTGGGTGCTAGCAACAATCCAACCTTCATTGTTTCCAACAAAAGGAAAAACACTGATTGTTAACATCCAGGATGGAGACAATGAAGGTTGGATTGTTGCTAGCACACAGTTGGTCAGGTGACTTTTTTCGCTTACAGGCCTCGGCCAACACCTCCTAGACAGAAGGCCTAATAACGGAAGCGTAATATATTAGTAGAAATAGGATTAACAATGGACGACTAATGATGACGTAACAATGCATGACGTTTCCGTTATCAGGCCTTCTGTCTAGGTGGTGTTGCCTCGGCCAACACCTCCTAAAGAGAAAGCCTGTGCACGGAAACATCATACATTGTTACATCATCTAAGTAGTGCTTTGTTATTCGTATTTCTACCAATAATAAGCCCTGAATTTGCACTACTATGATGATGTAACAATGTATGACGGCTTCCGTGCAGAGGCTTTCTCTTTAGGAGGTGTTGCCTCGGCGCGGATAAGTCACCTGTTCATAGTACTCCGGCCAACAATCTAATCTTCATCGTTTCCAACAAACGAAAAAATATCGATTGTTACTCGGATGGATTGTTAAAAATCCAAGATGGAAACAATGAAGATTACATTGTTACTCGGACTAGTATGGTCAGGTGACTTTTCGCCCCCGGGACCTGTCTTTCTCGCTGGCTACATATAGCCATCCAGCGAGGATATTTGCAAACCACGTCGCATAAGCAATACTTGTTATTTTATTATTTTTGGATCTGACGACACGGTCTCCATTTTGTCATTGTTGTCGATTTCGACGCAAAGCCGATTCTTTTGTTTACGCTCGTTTGTTTTTTGTTTTTTTTTTTACTCTTTTCTGTGGCGGGTTCAACAATGCTCGGATGCGGGACGCCACGCGAAACGGAAAAGCGCGACATTGATGGCCCTCGAGCCACATTTCTGTTATTCGTCCCTCACTCCAAACAGTCAATTGCACATCATTTGCCGTCGTCATAACAAAATTTTTCGTATACTAAAAATTTATAAGCCTAAAACCCTATTCCACCCGTAAAAAAACAACTATTAATCTTCTCATCCCTCCCTTCCCTCGTGTCACCTTTGAAGTCTCTTCGTTCAACCGACCAACTTTGCCGGAGAAATGGATGCTGGTCCTGCGAAGAAAAAGCCGACAAGCGTGAGGACGTATAATCTGCGCGGCCTCTACTCCATCTCGCCGAGACCGTCCAGCGCGAAAGGTAAAAAAAACAAAAAACAACACACAGACACATACGGCCACGCAAATTATAGCAGGCACATTCGAAACCCTTCGATGTAACAGTTTCTTAAGATGCCTTCCTAATAAACCTCTTCCCTTTCGTCGAAGGCATTCTTACCGTTTAGGCCTTAACGAAGCCCTTCTATTCTGGTCACAATGCTCTTCTTTAAAGAGCTAACGCCACACAACGTCCACATTTCTTGAACGTTCTACCTGTGGACAACTTAATTAGGTTTCCCCCGCGTCTCCTCATTTATACAAAGTGTTCTGAATGGTCTGTACAAACTTTGTGGATACACTCCAAGAACCAAAACAAGCAAAGAAAATGTCCTATGAATACGGGGGCGAAAACGCTTCTTTCTAGAGTTTTAGCTGTTTGAAGGTGTCCTGCAGTAGAAGAAAAGTTGGGGCAATTCGAAGAACATCAGATTCGAAACGTTTCTGGAAGCACCATTGTTGGCCTGAATTGTCCAATTGTTAAGCGGGTGGTTTGCAATTCATGTATTTTCCAACGGGTTCGCCAATCCATGCGGCAACGTACACAGGCTTGCTTGGAATCTAACAGAGGTCATTTTGATAGACCGTAGAAATAAATCGGTTTGCAACTCCTATACGCTTTAACGTTAATTTACGTCTAGTGCATGACACCTTCAAACCGTTAGAACTCTAGAAAGAAGCATTATCGACCCAAGTTCCTAGGATATGTTTTTTGCTTGTTTTGATTTCTGCAACATTTACTGAAGCATTTGCCTCACAGATATGCGGTATATACAGGGTGTTCTCGAATAACGTGTACAAACTTGGGGAGGGGGGCGATAGAGGGATCAAATCTAAGCAACATTTCCCTCTTTCATTTTTTTCTCTGGCGTATTGTTTTTGAGATTAAAAATGTTGGACGTCGCGTAGACGTAATATACCACTCAACCCGTGCTTCTGGAACACGTCAAAATCATGGTCAATCATGTAATAAAAAGAACAAAAACACACTGCATGCAGTACAATAATGTGCCTTGTTTTTTATGACACATGGTAATGTTTTACAATAAGGCCGGGTTCCCATGGTCGCGCATTGTCGCGCGTTTGCTCTATGGGCGTATTCTAGATGCAAACAATCACCTTCCACTTTACACATGATTGAAAGGTGACAGTCGCTGCTCTGTCGCCGGTATCTTATTTCCCACGTAAGCTTGCGGCATCGTGCGTATTGAAATGCTAGCTTTTATTATTTAACCGTTGAGATGATCCGCGCGACTTGTCTGTTGAGTGGCAGTGGAAATACGTAAGAATGGACGACGACGGCTTCAATATCGAATTATTTATCGATGAAATAGGAAAAAAGGCCGGCAATTTGGGATATGAATGCAAAAGAATATTCAAATGAAATAATGAAAAAAAGGGCGTGGGAAGAATTGGTTTTAATTTTTTGCAATGAAGATTCAGAAGATAAGAAAAAAAATTGGGTAAAAAACATTTTTAAATAATTCTTTTATGCGTGTATTTTTTATTTAATGTTTTATTTAAATCATGTTATCCTGCCACTCTAATTTTCCATATTTCATTTTTCGGATTAAAACCCACAGATTGCCTCTTCCATTTCCATCCTCAGTGATTGACGAAACAAGACTGGCTCAATCATCGCCGCAGTCATTTGAACAATGAAATGCGCCTTGTCGCAATCATCTGAACGGTTACCAAAAAATGTGACGCGAGCTGTTGGGAACCCAGGTGATAAATAGTTCGATATTGAAGCGGTCGTCGTCCATTCTTACGTATTTCAACTTACTCAACAGATAAGTCGCGCGGATCATCTGAATGGTTAAATAATGAAAGCTAGCATTTCAATACTCACGATGTCGCAAGTAAACGGGCGTTGACGCGCGATCATGTGTACAGTGGAAGGTGATTGTCTGCATCTAGAATACGCGCGACCATGGGAACCCAGCCTAAGTGTTTAAATTGACTCCCTCTGGCATGAATGCAAGCTTCACAACGTCGCCGCATGGACTGACGTACACGTTCAAAAGTTCTTGGTTCTTCGTGAATCTGGTCCGCAGCTACGGCGATTCTGGCTACCAGCTCTTCATCGGATCCCACTGGTGTCTCGTATACCAATGTCTTTAAGTGCACCCACAGAAAGAACAGTATCTATCCAAACAACTGTTTCCTGCAGGTAGGATTTCAACATTTATCTCAAACAATGCCCTAGAGAAAAAAATGAAAGAGGGAAATGTTGCTTAGATTTGATCCCGATATCACCCTCCCCCAAGTTTGTACAGATTATTCGAGAACACCCTGTATGTATTTATAACTAATTTCGGCACTCCCTAAGGGATAATTTGACTAGATTTTAGGTCCCCTCCTCCCTTTACCGTAAGCCTGAATATTCGCAATTTAGTGTTATAAAATGGGCGGGATGGCAAAAGCTTTTAATCTGGCTCCAAAAGGAAGTTCTAGGAAAAGGCCAGAACGAACAATTTTGTTGTAAGCGGAAGACCATGAAAGACTTCTCGTTCTAGTCCTTATTTTCTTAGAGCACAATCGGATGGTGTCGCTAATGGCCTGCGTGTTGCCTTAAACTTTCTATATAGTTTCTGTCTTTCTTGTCTTGTAGAGCCTTTGGCGATTTCCAGTTATTCCACGAATTCCAGGCCCGTTCTCGACTCGAGATCCTACACGAAACTCGTCGGAATGGCTAATTCAATCAAACCAGGTGATCGGAAGGACATTTGAGGGACCCTTTTCCGTCCAGGGATTTGCGTTGGAAATCTTTTAAACAGTTTTTAAAACACAAATTTCTATTTTTTCCCCTCCTTTTCCTTTTTTTTTTGCGACCGTCTTTGTAATCAACAGGTTATTTCTTTAGAGGAGAAAACTGGGCTGCTAGGAACGGGTGACGTGGAGGCGACAATCGAATTCTGAGATGACGCCTTTGGTTGCATTCCTCGTTTGCAGTTCGAAAGTCGCCATTTGTTGAGACGAATGAAAAGTTCGGCTCGTGTATAGACACAATTTCGGCGATCTTTCAGGAATATCGTGGGAGCTGCTCACGATTTTTCCCATTCATTAGTGTTGCGCACAGTCTTTTATTTATTTATTTATTTATTTATTTATTTATTTATTAGCGATGCGTTATATCCATTGTGTGAATATGCCTACGAATACGTGCACAGATGTCTGAACGCAAGGAGCTTTAACGTTTGAAGAAACAAGAGACATAAGATCTGCTTGACCACAAA
>JAHWFO010051976.1:0-43347 GCA_023313115.1 Rhysida immarginata | reverse complement strand
ATACAATGCCAACAGGCTATTTATATACATGGCTAACCAATCAGGTTCCAATTATACAGATAATGGAAGGTGTAAGGTCCAATCAGATAAATTATCCTGTACAGTGATTACTTATTTTTAAAAAAAGTAGTACATGTCAATAGGGTAAATTATAAAGAAAAACATCAGATTAAAGGTATATACATTCAGTGACTCAAATTGCAAAGGCCGAGAAAGTAAATAAGAAAATGCATAAAATATTAGCAGGAAGCCAGAATAATGTAGAAAATAAGAATAAAATTAACAATAAAAATCCAACATAATCTAACCTAACCTTTTGTTTTTGCTCGCATGGTATATTTTGTGTTAATGTCTGGTGCAAAAAGGTTTAGACTTAAGTCCTAGTTGACCAAGTGAATAGCACCTCCCAAGCGTATGCCTGCTACCCTATTTTCATTCAGAAGGGACAGGTCCAGTTTAATCTGCCTTGACTCTCAGTAAAAGTACCTGATTTTGCAACCGATCAACATCCGGTAACCTCAGATCTACGGAGCAGGCAAAAACTTTTTGCACCCGACTGTACATCTATGCCAATAAAATGTCAACTTTTTGTGGTTAAGTGGATTTTGTCTCCTGTTTCTTCACGCAGCCCCAGAGGTTTCTTTTTACTTCTTTATGAACTCTGAACTTCCTATATTCCCGTTAGTTGCCGATTGCTACGAATTCATTCACTACGCGTTGATTTACCTGCAGGCAGCAATGGTTAGTGAAAAATATGAAATTATAAAGACATCAGAGTTCGAGGGAATTTCTTTAGTTTTTAATGTAGATCCTTAAAGGGGAAGGAATTGCTGAACCTTGACAAGTTCATCTTGAAAGTTCGGCTACAACGATCATAGCCGTTTTCTCAATTTGCAACCGATTGACTTTCTCCCAAGTCAACTCTAAACGTGCCGCCAGTATTGGCAACTTAGCGGATTTCCTTAGGTTTAAAGTATTGCCTACCTAACCTAATCAAAGTTATGCAAAAATCCATTGAAACCCGCTAAAAAAAATCCGCTAAAATTTACATTAGGACATACTCGGCGCCCCCCCGGGCGCGCCCCGGGCCCAAACTATTCGCTAGATTCTGAGTTGGCCGTGTTTTGCTATCTGACTGGTTGCTGCTTTGACGGATGTGCACGCAACGGAACTAATGCATCGCTAAAAACGCGTCTTAAGGCTCCGCCAATGGCACACTGGCATGAAGAAACTGTTAATCGCCAGTTCTTAGAAAAACTCATTTTCAAAGCTACTTACCGTTAGAGTCGCGGAAGCAGCAGCCCTTTGGAGGATCTCCAGCGGTCGCGATCTTCTACCATCAGGCGCATGTCCTTAAAGGTAATACTCAAGCGACTAGAACCCAAATTCTCCATGGAGTGTAGTCACTTGGATCTAGGCAGACTCCTTGGTCCGACTTGGAAAATAACTGCCTAGGAAGACCGGTTTGCGGCATCCGTATCACGTGGAAGGCCCACGCAACTGAGACCTCCCTGAAAGACCTCAATCCGGAAAAGTAGCGGCTCAACTCCTAAACTGTAGAGACTAAATATTTCCTTATTGGTCTGGTGGGCACCCTTATCTAGTAGGCTAGCACCTGCTACGTCTCTCAGGAATCTCATTTCGGTCTCTTGCACCCGGGATCGCACTTTCGATTATTATCGAAGACTCAGGACCCTAGGTGAGAATGGGGACAAGGATAAACTTAAAAACCGAAAAGTTTGGCTTTGTTTTCTACTCACGTTTTGTTACATGGATCGCCACAGTTCGAGTCTGATCCAGCTTGCTGCACCGATCCGAGATATTGAGCCGTTCCATCTGTCTCAACAGGGCTCTCCTAACACGTGGAAACAGAGAGGGTCAACAATTGTGAAACGACGCACTGGTAGCCCATTGCGAACTGATCGGCGGTCGGATCCACGTGAAAATAGTAAATGGTGCGTTTTTAAGTTGCCCTCTTTTTGGGACGAATTGGAACGTCAGCTTCGTGTCCATTCACTTGACACAAAATTGCAGCTGTAACCTTCCAGGGACATGTAGAAAGTCTTCATAGACGAGTCGAGTCTGACAGTTGCAGAAGATGGCCCGACGCCCTACTCGATTTCGTTCAAAGGATCCTTTCGTCATGTGCCCCAATAGTTTCGGCAAGGCAGTGTACATCAAAGCGATGTCCAGAGGTTAAGAAATGCTGGGCATTGTAACGAGAAAGACACCCAAATACGTACACGTAGAATCTGAAAGCCTTCATCGGCAGCAAGCAGAGGCCATACATGGTCTCCTTTATTGTTGGAGAAAGAAAGTAGCCCGCGACGGTTTCGAAGATCATCTTCCGAAGATGTTGTTATGGAGGTGGTGTCGTTAAGATAATGTCACTGTTAGGACAGGGTAACGAAATTGATTTTCCAGGGCATTCTGAGAGAAGGACGCAGATTTAGGTATTAAATGCAAATTAAATTAGGTAAAGAGGAAGGCGGAAAAAGAAATGTACTGGGATGCTTTGGGCCGGGGAACCCACAAGTAAGACAACAACGGAAGTCGGGTCCTTTTCTTTTGTTCACTATTCGCTAGGAAACCATTAATGTGAAAATTGTAAATGGTGCGTTTTTAATTTATCCTCTTTTGGAAATCCCAGCAGTTTTCAGAAGAGTTTACCATTATCGTCTCAACAAATTACCAAAAGCGGAGACTTTGGAAAAGGATTTAAGCAAAGGTAGAAAATGTTAAGAATTAAGTGGCTCTTCCATTTTCACTATTCCCATTTTACCGCCTTCTCGCCTCGCCTCTCCTCCCTCCCTCCCTCCCTCCCAACTCTTTACCACTTCAAGCCAATGGTCTGGTGACCAAAAAGGCGCTATTAGCTTTATCTTACGAACCGTCTTCTCCAGGGTTCTATGAACGTACGTGAGCGAATACCTATGTCTGAGAAGGGAAAAGAGTTTCGGGTTTTGAATGACGGCTTTCTTATGGACACGCAAGCAGGCGTCACTTCAGAACTGTCCCCTCCTCGTCTTCAATCAAGTTCCCGAAACGAAACCCAACTGAAAAGGTGCTATGCAATTATTTCTTTCCAAAGGTAAAAGGGAACGAAGAACGGGAACGGGCCTTGCCTTTGATTCGTTGACGGTCCCATTAACTCGATTGGGAATTATATCGAGGGTTATCCAGAAAGTAAATTCCCATGGCAGATTAAAGTAAAAAAGAACTTGCTGGTATTTGAACAACACACCTTACACCACTTTTTCACGTAGCTTCCACCATTGCTGAAGCACTTGTAGTGATGCTGCACCAAATGTGGTACTTCCCTGTCATTAGAAAGATGCAGCCTTTGAACATAAGTTTGAACCTGATCATCATTGTGGAACTGGCTGTCTACCAAGGGAGGGTTTCGGATGTTTGAACAGATAGAAATCACGTGATGCAAAGTCTGGACTGCAGGGAGATGATGCAATTGTTTCCAGAGGACGACCTTGTGGAGATTGATTTTCGGCTTGCATTGTCGTGAAACAACACAATAGTCTGAGTAAGCATGCCACGTCGCTTATGTATTACCTGTCATAATTTCGTGAGCGTTTTGCAATAGACTACTGCGTTGATTAGTGAATACGTGGCAGGTGTCTTGATTTTCTGAGACATTAGGCGCATTTGGCGAGCGGTTTGTTACTGGCGCCTGAGAAGAAAACTTGGTCGCTACGCAGATGCTGAGGTAGCTTTTATTTTTGACTGCTCAGAACGAACATGACAGCACCCTCTGGGGAAAATACAAGAGTCTTATCAAGTCATATTATGTGGCAGTTCATTCAGATCCGAGCCCCGACGAATGTGCCTATTCTAAAAGCTCGCCACGAAACAGGCGAAAGACATGAAGCTTTGAAAATGGCACTACGAAGGCAACATTTAAAAGCGAAACTTACTGTCTGGATAGCCCTCGTAAGCCGAAAATTTCACTTTTCCTTCTCCCGCCTTTTTTTATTATTCCTCTTGTTGTGATCGATGAAATGTTGACTAATTTTACTACTATCCCCTGGTCCCGGTAAGAATGAACTAAAATCGAAATGCGCATGCGCTACTTTTACCTTTTCACCGTACCCCTCCAATTGTTCTTCCTAGCCTTTATCCTGTTTCTTTCAGGGTCGGCTACCTAAAGACTTGACGAGGTACTGATTTTTACGGAGAGCGACTGTCATCAGATGTCCGCAACCCAGAAGGATAACCAGAACCAACTCGGGTTAGACTTTGTTGGGCTAGTGGTCAACCCAACTGTCATTCTCAAGCTGCCTGAAGGCCGCCGACATGGCTTTAACCCGCTAGTGCCAAACGACAGCAGCTGGGACCGAAGGCTTTGTGTCGTGTTTCGGTGGGGCTCGAGATAGAATACTACTAGCGGTCGCTCATCCAGTAACTGAACACGCCAGGCGATGCTTGAATTTACCGATCGTTTTCGATCATCACAAACAACTAGGCTACGGTCCCTTCCGCCGTGTCGCTCCAATTCACCATCAGAAATAACTTCTCTTCGGATATTTGTCTTGTGGGGGAAAAAAACCAACATGAAATGACTACCTCAATGCTATACAAAAGTAAGTTTGTTTATAACATGATCTGATTTAATTTTGAAAATATTTCGTTAGTTTCGATCTTTTCGGAGCTAAATCTTAATCGTAGAAATTACTAATTTGATGACAGCAGCGCCTTCTCTTGAAGAGATATAAAAGAGGAAAAAAAGATTTGTTACTAAAAATTTAATGTTTTTGCATTTGTTGAAGGTTTCAAATACAAGCAGCCAAGCAGTTGTCTTAGAATAGTTTTTCTTTTGATTTTTTTTTTTAACGCTGATTCACACCAGCTTAAGCATTTAGTAACGCTTTATTTTTAGTTCATAGAGAGTGGGACTCGACTATAGTAGTATTAGAATCCATAGAAGGTAACTATGGTCTTTGAACTCTCTTAAAACATTGTTAATGTAGACTTTCGCGATACTAGCGCCAACTGTTGAGCGCTTCCTAAATTGCGCCTCACAACCCGAGATTAGTTGTTATTCACGCTCAACAGTTGGCGCTAGTACGGCGTGTCCCAAATTGATGTATTCGCGACTTTAGCTGCTTTACAAAATGGCGTATGAAATGGGGAACATCATTGTTGAGATCTAACAATGATAACGCCATCGCTGACAATGATAAACGCCGTTCCCCCGTTTTATTTTGTAAGCCAGCTAAAGTAGCGAATATACTCTTCGAAATGTTATAGCTCAGCAACGAAATGAGACAGAAATCTAAGGTTTGTTGTGTATGACCCAGACGGCGCTGGAAAAGCATAGCAACACGTTCATTGTTGTTCACTTGTTTATAAAACAAAATGGCGGAGAGACTTTCATTCGGTGAACGTAAGTGGATACTCAAGTGTTATTGAAAAGTGGAGAATATTGTTGGAGAGTTAAATTTGGTACACCACCGCCGCCAACAAAGGTAACAATAACAAAACTCCGAGACAATCACAGATGGATAGGACGAAGAGGAAGTGCTACGGCTTCTCGCCTCGATCTCCCGATTTAATCCCCTTTCGACTTCTACCTTGGGGGAACTTTAAAGAACACGGTGTACGCCACAAACCCACAAACACTGACGGAATTAAGAGATCAGATTGGACATTCCATCAATGATATCATTCCATTAGCTATAATCCAGTCGGTTTGTCGCTCTGTTCGACGTCGGTGTTGGGAGTGTACTGTGGCAGGTGGTGGTCATTTTGAACATGTACGGGCTCAAGGAAGTTTAAGGAATAAAATACAACAAACCTTATATTTCTATCTCATTTCATTGCTGAATTGTAACGTTTCAAAGAGTGTATACATCAATTTGGGACATCCTGCATATTCCTAAGGGATCATCCATAAACCACGTGGCCAAAAAATAGCGATTTTTTACTCCTCTATGGCTACGATATGGAAAATCTTTACCCCCCCCCCCCTCCTTCTCTCCAAACTATACGATCTCGCCTCTCCTCACTGCAGCATTCTTCCCAAAAGAACATGTCTGCTACCTTACCCCCTATCCCTCAAGAGGTCAGCAGTGGCCAGATCCTTACCCCCCTCCCCTTCTATTTGACCACGTGATTTATGGACGGTTCCTGACGCTATAAAATATATATCTCGGTGCTGTCATCAACGATTTATCAGTTGCGAAATAATAGAAATAACAGTATCAACGAATTGTTTTCAAAATGAATCTGAAAACGTTACAAATAGACCTCGCACAATGTTTACAAACAAACATTAACATGACGTCATATTTTCAATGTGCGCGTGCATCCATGTAGGCAAAATGATCGTCCCGATTGCAGTTTTTGTGGTTTTGGCTGGCTCACTTGGATTGCGCGACAAAAAAAATTGAGAAGTTTTGTGTAAAATTGGTTTGTTTTAATTTATTTATAATTCTTTCCAGCTCTTATGTACTGGATGTATAAGTAGAAAAAAAAATATTTAAGTGGCTTTTTATAACATTTGAAAAGAATCGAAGAATATTATGATTGCAAGCTGTCGATAGGAAGGATTGAACCCCATAAGCGATTGAAACTATAACGAATTAAATTTTCTGAGGCCGGAGATCAAAACAGCCAGATCATCCTGCTTTTTGGCATCAGTGTTCGGACACCGAAATGGTTTGGTTTGTATTAACGTCCCTTTCAACTTTTATGGCCATATCAGGACGGAAGTGCGTGATCTCAGTATTTTCCCCCCTGAAAAAATGCTCGTTCTCGGTCGGGATCGAACCCGCATCCTCGGGCATCAGAGGCGATCACGCAACCACTGAGCCACCGAGATTAATGACACCGAAATAAAAACGGTGCATCAGTTCATTGATCGTTATGAATGCATTCAAATTTTCGTGCGTAAACATACTTGGCGTTTCGATGAGACAGCTTTAGATATCGAGCCATACCACCCCCGGCCAATACGCAGGATTGTTCTTCCACAATTATATGGATCAAGCAAACTGTCTTCTTTACTCAGAGTGAGTTTATGAATATAACCTTGTTTTTCTTCGTCCGGCAAACTACTGAAGTTAGCCATGCTTCATTAGAAGCCAGTGAACGAGCGTGGCCTATAGTGGCCTATGCGTGTGGGACGATGTTTTGCCTACATTGGATGCGCGCGCAGCTAATCTGCCCATCGTGATAACCCCCCGCCCCCTAGGCGTAACGTACCTATATTTTTCCTCTATACAACAAATACTTTTGAATAGCATTCAAGTAGTAATTTCATTATTTTTTACAAAACCAACATCTTAAGGGAAAAGGTTTTTCTTAAGGTGAATTGGAACGACCCGGTGAAACGGTAAAATATCAAATGCGCATTTCGATTTTATTTCATTCTCACCGGCGCCAGTGTATAGGAGCAGAAGTGATTACTGGTGTATTAACCTGTCAAGTGTTTCTAGCCCACGGGCTGGTTCCTATCATTTCCGAGTTGTCAGCCATGGACAAAAGAGGACCCTGAAACACATGGACAGTCCGATTTTGGAGAGGAAAGGTACGGTCATGTGATTGGTACGCGTTAGTTCCATGTCGGAAGCGGGGGAGGGGGGATTCGGTCTTGCTCAGTTTAGGTTTTTTTTTTTTTTTCTTTGCAAAGGAAAACGCTCGCTACATGTTTCAAGAACCCTGAACAGACGGCCAGAATGGTTCTGCCTTTTCTTTCCTTTCCCCCTCGTGACGAGAGCTGGTGCTATGGCCTGGCCTCCGAACTTTGAAGACACGATAGCGCCCAATGGGAGGAGTGTTTGGGCGGGGGAATTCGTAATCCCATGGTCTTAAGTATCTCCCGATCACTTTGCTTTTTGTTTTTGCACTGCAGATGGCACAGCCGTTACCGCGAGGAAATTGCCGCACAAATTTGCTAAGAAAGAAGATAAACTGGAAACCGTTAAAAAAGGATTCATTTCGACGAGAGTCGAACCCCACCGCTCTGATCGACTCGTCCCAGGTGAGAAAAAGATCCCCGCTCAAGTACTAGTAGTAGCAGCCCAATTGGCGCTCGGACCCCGAACGCCACTTGGGTAGGCTAAAGTTGTTCTGATGCAGTTGGAGGCCTTGCAGTACATAGCGGGAAAGAAATCGCACACAGTTCCGATCGGTTTCGCCTTTTATTCCTGGCTTTACGTATCGAGGATACGAAAGGCGTCTTCATTTGTATCCTTGACAGGTAAAGCCAGGAATAAAAGGCGAAACCAATCGGAATTTTGTGATTTCTCTCCCCCCGGCTATTACTGCAAGGCCTCTTCCATCAAGTTCATCAAGAAGACAGTACAGAGAACTTTCCATTTCGTAAAGCTGTTCTCCCGTTTTCTCTTTTCTCCAGTGTACAACACGAAATCTTTCGAACAGTACATGATAACGCGTAAAGGTTTACTTGCTGGTCCGAAATCTCACGTACCTCTAGGTGAGCGACTCTCGTTCTTCTTTGAATGCGCATGCTACCACTTCTCCTGCACGTTCTTTGTTGACCCAGTTTTGTTTTATTTTAATTTTTAATTTTATTTTGTCGTTTCCGTTAGCAAAAAAGAGATTGCTCAAGAACACTTGCGACGAGTCGAATCCTCCGCGTTTTCGAATGCTCGATCCTAAGGACGCCTTGTGACAATGAAAGACAAACGCACGAGCTGGTCCCCTAAATGATAGGTAGATAAATTTTGTTGGCGATAAGCTGGTGGAGGCAGTCTCTAGAGCAAGGTCCTGAAGAACGGCAGGGCAGCTTGTACTGAAGGCACCCTTTAGCCTTCAGAATCCGGATCAGTCTCCCTGGAGGTGCCCATGGGATGAAAGCCTCCAGTCATGGCCTTTAAGGGAAGCTCTTTATCATCCCCATTTCTCTCCCTGCCCAGTCCTTTTAAAATTGGGACAGCTTTTAAAGGCTCTAGCGGGACAAGCATGTTCAAATTGCCCTCAAAACAAACGACTTGAAAGCTTTTGCACCTATTTGATATTTTTTTGCCCTCTTTATCGAAGGAAATTTTTTTCTTCATATGAGATTTTTTTCGGATATTTTGGCGCGAAATTTAAACTTGAAAAAGTGAAACTTCAAAAAATACGCAAATGCTTTGGAATAGAATAACCAAAAAGTGAAAAACCTCTAATCCACGAGGATCTTTTTCTTCCTTTTTTCTTTCTCCGCTGAAGATGGGTACCTGCTACCCGAAATACGTATTCGGCATTATCCGGATTAGAAGATTTCACTTTGTGAAAATTAATCCTAGAAAGTACTTTTAAAAAATTTCCTAAAATTCGTATTTGGAGAGAATTTAATGTAGTAGATTTGAAAATTTTTACGCAAATTTACAAGTGGTGCGTCATATTGAAAAAAATAAAAAAATCAATTTTTTAATATTTTAAACTGTACAAGTAAAAACCCCTTATAACGAACCTCTTTTTGTTTGGATCTAAGTGGCGGAGCAATGTTCAAGGCTACTCCTTACAATGAAATTCTATACTAAGGAATTCTTTTTATAACAAAAAATTCCAGTTTCACTTCCTATTTTCTAACATCTTCATATGAAGTTGATAATTTTAAAATACGATACGGTTTTCTAAAGCTTTACCTGTGCTTACTGAAATCTCGTTTTCTTACGTGAATTTGGCGCGATTTTCCATGTCGCTGTCCAAACATTATTTCGACAAGTCAGATGTAACCAAGTACTCTACAGGGTGTTACAAAAATATATAGGACAGTAGTGCTGGGTAGCCTACCCTCTCGCTTCAGGGGCCGCTTCATAAAACTTCCCAATTATCATTTTATGAAGCGAGAGGATAGGCTACCCAGCACTAATGTCCTGTATATTTTTGCGACACCCTGTACAGTAATTCTCAATTTTTATTAAATTAACCGAAATTATCATGCAATAAAAAATAATGTTGATTTACTAAATTTTAATTTTGTTAATTTGAATCGGCATTTGCACTCCACGCTATACATTTCACAGAAGTGAAACTGGAAAATGACCAAATTTTGCCATTGGGTAACAATGATTAACAATATATTGGCTATTTACTTATTTAATTAGTATTTGGCATTGAAGTTTTAGATGAGACAAATTTGAAAGTTAGTGAAGCCACTATCATTAAGTTTGTTTTTTCTTCATATTTTTTTCACCTATTTATTACAAATTCTCTTTATAACGAACTGAATTCTAAGGAATTTTTACATGTATAGCCTTTTATCGCTTTAATTTCGGGCCAAAATGTCCGAAAAAAATCTCAAATTTAGAAAAAAAAATCCTTCCATAACTTATTTTTTATATTACGATTGAAAGCGTACAAACTTTTATGCTTTTGTATCGGAATCATTGCGCAAAAGCATTCAAGTCATTTGGGTTGGTGGGCAATTTGATCGTGGCCCCTAGTCTATTTGCACTTCGACCGCTGGTATGGGAGACGATGAAAACTATGAACTGATAAGTAAGCAGAGGTCTTCTATAGACTGTGGGTACCTGGGTAACAGAAAGAAGGGAGAAAAGCCATTTGACCGCCATGAAAGATTTGTACGTTTCATTGTGGGCAACTGGTTTTCCTTTTCTCTCCTGTCACCTAGCTCTACGCTTATTCTTTCCATTTGATCAGGTGTTAAAGAACGGTTCTAGTCTGTCCAACGCAAGAACTGGGCGTGTGCCATCCAATTTCCAAGTTCATTTGTTTATTTTCCACGCGCCCAGGTTTTCTTTCGTTGGACAGTGTCTCGTTAGGTTTAAGTTTCCATTCGGAATATTGTATCTATCGTACTTCTTATTGTCTTTATTCTTTCTCTTTACTCAAGTAGACGACGGCAACCAAAGCGACGACACTTGTTCATTTTAAGTATCAAACAGCGAAATCCGTTAACTGTCGACTTAAAAAAGAAACAAACCGCTTACCAATTAAAACGAAAGAGGAAATCTTGCGAACCTAGCATTAGAAGGAACTACGTCGCGCTCAACATTTTCCGTTCTAGTCCGAATCGATGTCCAATCTAGTCCCGTTACAAAATCAACACCACCATCTTATCTACCTTCAGAAGAAGAAAAAAGAAGGAAAGTGTCGCCTACAGCAAAGAACCGCCCCTCGCAACTGAAATATCTTAAACACGAAACGAACGTCTTTTTTTTATTTCATGAAAATGTTGAACAAAAAAAGAAAATTCCTACCTTATTAGTAATATTCTACTTTTATTTTATGCTGTAGTCCGAGGTTCATTCATTCATTCACTTTATTCAGTTTACTTCTTTTGATTGGCTAAAGAATGTAATTGTAACCTCTGACGGGATTGGCCTGTTCTAGATATGTTCATAAAAAAAAGAAAGAAAAGTCCTTTCACTGTTGTGCTATTTTCTTACCTCTTTCCGTATGTTTCGTGTAGGTTAAGCCAGGATTCACAATACCGCAACGAATTGCTATCAAGAGCGCGCAAATATCAAGCGTAAAACGGGATAGAATCAACTCGAGCTGGACCACCACCAGGCAACGCCTAAAGAGAAAGCCTCTGCACAGAAACGTCATACATGGTTACATCATCATAGTGCATTGTTATTCGTATTTCTACCAATAATAAGCCGTGAATTTGCACTACTATGAAGATGTAACAATGTATGACTGTTTCCATGCAGAGGCTTTCTCTTTAGGTGTTGCACCAGGGCTGAGGCAACACCTCCTAGAGAGAAGGCCTGTGCACAGAAACGTCATACATTGTTACATCATCATCAAGCGGCTAAGTTTAGGGCTTATTATTGGTAGAAATACGATTAACAATAGCCGCTTTAGTGTGATGTAACAATGTATGACGTTTCTGTGCGCAGGCCTTCTGTCTAGGAGGTCTCAAACTTTAACCGGTGAGAAGAGTTAGCGATTGGTCGGTCGTAAATCCCGGTGAGAAAACTGGCATTTTAACGCGGTCGAAAACTGCAGATAGTGCTTCTATGTCTAACCGGTTAAAGTTAGAAAAAGACGGTTAGTCCAGTGAGAAATTCTTCTCACCGGTGAGGGTTTTGACCTCACCCCTAGAGAAAAAAAGGCCTGCGCACTGAAACGTCACACTTACGTCATCATCAAACTGCCAAATTTAGGGCTTAAACGAAAAAACACTTGTAACCAGTGTAAACAATTGTCAGCCCTCGTTTGATAACGCACTGCAGCCCTTGTTTTTTTTCGGTGGCGTTGCCCCGGCACTGAAGTCACCTGACCAAGATAGATAGGTCCAGCAACAATCTAAATTTCATAGTTTCCATCTTGGATTTTCATAATGTCCACCTTGGGTGAAGCCGTGACGTCAACGGAGGCATGGTCTTTGCTTTAGTGTAAATTAATATATCGCACGCGAGATTAATCATAAATACATACATCTTACTTTAATTTTATTAAAAGGTTTAAATATGCCACCGGGGAAGTTCAACCTCTTCCGTGATGCCACCATGTTATTTATGAGCTACTCTTCTAATATACTAAACTCTTGCGTGTATTTATTTATTTATTTATCTGTAATTCTATCTCCTCCTAGACGGTTTGAGCTAGCGACTTGAAATTTTCAGGGCAGGCTTATCAATAAAGGACCTGATCTATCGCCAAAAATCAGCCCCCTACGACCCCCAACCCCTTTCCAAAATCAGTTTCTGGGGTTTTCATTTAAAATTATCTGCTTTTGCTTTGTAATTCCCCTCAACAGATGGCGCGGGCGGGCGAAGCCGTGGGTAACAACATATAAATTGAATTTTATAGTCCATTTGAATAAAATTGTGGCCGTAGAGTTCTCATTTAATGAATCTGAGTAATCGGAGTTCGATCTTGCCGAGGCCAACGTGAGACAGGCCAGGACACCCAAAACTTCACTTGACTATCGGCGTCTGAGCAACAATGTAGCCTTCATTGTCTCTAGCTTGGATTTTAATAATCGATGTTTGGAAACCATGAAGGTTGAATTTTTGCTCATACCCCGATGGTCAGGTGACTTTTGAGTGCCTAGGCGAAGCCGACGCGATCCATACAAAGGCATGGCACTACGTCACTGGCATTGTTGAAATGTCACGAAAACCGATGGGATATTTTAAATATGAATTTTGTATTTTAGATAACTAAGTAACTATTAATGCTAAACATGGGTCATTTACTTTTTTAATCATTTTATTTTAAATTTTAAATATCCTTACTTTGTTTTTAAATGTCTTTCTGCAAGACGTCACAAAATCCATCTGTTTGCATGATGTCACAAAATCAGTGGCACGGCTTGTTTACCTCGGGCCTTGCCGACGCTAACGAGAAAGACAGGCCGCGTCACTGAAAAGTCACCTGACCATACTGGTCTGAGCAACAATCAAACATTCATTGTCTCAATCTTTGATTTTAACAATCAGTGTTTTTTCATTTGTTAGAAACAGTGAAGGTTGGATTGTTACTTGGACTATCATGGTTTGACCAGTGTCTTTTTCGTCGGCTACGGACGGAATCGAGGCCTACGAGAAAAACTGCCAACAAACGAAAAAACACATTAAAATTCAAGATGTAAACGATAAAGGTTGGATAAAGGTCTAGACTATAATCCAAGAAGGGGCTATACTTAGAGTATTTCTTAATTTCCAAATGTCTTGGGTCGGCTACGAGATTCCCTTAAATCCACTAAGCATCCAAAGCAAGAAAAGATCGAAGAGGTCGGTTGATTCCAGTCGCCCCTGGTCTCTTTTCCTTAACTGGTCAAGTTTCTACGTATATTCAGGCTCTCCGTATACCTCGTTACAGTGTATTAGAAAGAAATAGCCACTTTCTAGGCAGCAGTTGGCTTTAGCGTTTACTTCAACGAGGAATCTTGAAGAGAGGATCCAGGAAGAGAATCCAGCGCCTGGTCGTCATCTCATTCGAGCGCAAAAGGCGCCTTCGGCGACTAGAGATAGATAACTGCTCACTTTTTGAACATTTGGTTTTAAAGTTTCTTCCTGGATCCCTCTCGGAAGACATTTCCTTCGCTCGCCTGTTTACATGTTCGGGCACCTGTATCGCAATGCCGCACTTCGTCCCGTGATGAGCGCGAGCCGATGACCGACAACGCGCGTCCATTTCCGAAGCAGCGTCGGAAACCTAAAAATCGTTTGGCCTATAACTGTCATTGAGGAGCGCCTAGAAGGAGCACGGAGAATCCGAGACTGAAACATTTTTATCCGTTTGCCAGTGCACAAGGCATCACGGGTCTTTCCCATTCCCGTTATTCCTTGTGTCTAATAATACAAGAAGACTCATTAGACATTTACTTTTAGTTTTTCCTTTCAACCTTCTTTCCTCTAGACTCGTGTGTTTCCTATTCGTTCCTCTCTGTTCTCGTCCTTGTGTGTCCACAGTTGTCGGGTAGGGTGCGGCAAGGACGGCTTGACGATGAGCCATGGATTATAGTCCCTCACCACGGTTGCAGTCGCTCGTTTGAAATTTATTGGCGAGATAGTCCCCAACTGAAACAAAAGAGAGAACTGTCTCTGCCATTCAAGACTTCCCTGGCAATGAAGAAGCCATCGTTATGCCGATGGAGGACAAATCACGAGCACAGACCGATTACGTAAACAGTTTTTTTACGAATCCTAAAATGGAGTTTCCCAAATTACAAATATGGGAGATTTAAAAGCGGGTAAAAAAAAAGCGGATAAAAAGTATTAAAAAGTTGAGGGATACTTTTTAGTTCCACTTTTTTTTACCCTACTTCGACTTTTTAAGTCCTATTTTTATCCCAACATTTTAGCCTCGTGTTTTATCTCCACATTTTATTCCTAACGCATATTCCCACTTTTGATCCCTTTTTTGTCTTGAACAATAAAGCTCACCTAAATCATAGATAGATAGATAGATAGATATACAGGGTGTTTCTAAATTATCTCCCCTATTCTACATGTTTATTACTCAAAAACTATTAATTTGCGGCCCCTATAAAGCCGTCCATAGCAGTTGAAAAGGACGTTAATAACAAACAAACCAAATCAAACCAAAAACTATTACAGATTTTAACGTGATTTTTTTTTATTCACAAAGAAAAACTCAAAACGTTTCTTAGCCTCGCGTGAGTTGATGATGAAACATGCGGTTGGCGCGTGGTACCATTGTTGGCGCGTTGTTTCATTTTTCGCGAGACGCAATAAACAATGGCGAGTGTTCGAGAAAAAGCTCAATGCGTGTTATGGCTTACGGAATTTAAGTCAATGATTACAGTTCAAAGAATGTTCAAAAAGTTTAAAAAGGATCCTCCAAATCAATAAGTCAATTAAGGTATGGCATGAAATATTTTTAAAGATAGGCAGCCTGTATAATTTAGAAACACCCTGTATACCGAAACTGTGAATAAACGAATAGAATATTTCACTATTACTTCGGATGCGCATTTCGGACGAGAAAGGGCGTGTCTATAAAGTCCGACCGATGCTGCACGCAACTGCAAAAATACGTTCACCATTGCTCGTGTTGATTTTCCGCAACTTGTTAAATTCAACAGTTCTTCAAAAATGACGTCATACTGCAGTGTGTTGCACCACGGCCTTCTAGAAACTACCAGGCCTGAACATGGAAAAGATAAAACACTGTTACGTCGAACTGGTGGTGCTATTACAGAAGTTCGTTCAACGTCACAATCTTAGTGCTTCAACTATACATTATTGATGTCATGTTCAGGCCTGGTAGTTTCTAGGAGGCCGTGGTTGCACGCAGCAGTGCGGTATTAAACAAGCTATTGTTGGCTCTCTGCTGCAAACAAGCTATCTGCCATAGGAAAACGATCCTACGTCACGTGGCCGATGTTTTAATCTACGCGTTTGCCCATTATTAAACATCTCGATAAAAAATCTTTTCTTTTATATACGTATGTATATCTCATAAATTATATCTCGAAAATCGTAAGAAATACATAACAAAATTCCAATTGCACATTTGTTTTGAATTTGCTGTTGAACAAAACAAAAAAAGTTCACCAGTATCCGATGAGCGGATCACACACAATCCTCACTGCAAACTATTTCATGCACCATCCTCATCCTATTCTGGAAAGTTCCACAATTTACCATAAAGTCACCAGTTTCCTGTGCAATTGGTTTAAAAAGGAAGGCATGTTGAAGCCGAGAAAAAATCAGACCAAAACAAGATGGCACAGTACACTAATCAGGAAGTTATCAACATGGTCCTCTTTGGTGAGGCGAGGCAAAATTATCAAGCAACAACCAGGCATCGTTAAAATGTCGTGCGGAATTATGCTATGGTGCAAGTGGACACTATCTGGATGATTGTTGGAAGCACTTACTTTGTATCAGATGACTGTTTGGAAGCAACAAACAGTACTAGAGCCAATTGTCCTGTTGCAGAGCTTGCAATGAGGATTGTGGGTGATCCGCTCATCGGATTTTGGTCAACGTTTTTTTGTTTTGTTTGGAATTTGCTGTTGAATATGCAAATGTGCAATTGGAATTTTGTTGTGTATCTGTTACGGTTTTCGAGATAGAATTTGGAAGTGTCCTAATTTGCATATCTGAGATGATGAAAGATGCTCCATCAGATAGAGCACTCTCAAGTTCTTATTTATTCTCTGTATTGGAATTTGCGTTAACTACATTGGTATCCAAGATAGGAAGGTATCCAACGACTGTTGACTCACCCTGGTGCAGCGCTGAGCAACTGTTGAATTTAACAACTCGCGGTTTGTATATGGCATGAATTGCTGTTTTAAACAATAAATTTGAATTGTTATTAAAAATTAAAACTTTTTATGCATACACTTTTACTTTAAAACGGGGACTAAAAAGTAAAAAAAAAAATTTTGGTGGCTCACATTTAAATAGGAATTCATAAAAATTCGTAGTCTTTTCATTTTAATATTAAAAGGCACGTCCCCACACTTGCAGCTTTCTTTTAATTTTATGAATTCCTATTTATATGAAAAGCACCAAAAATCATTTTTTATTTTTTCTTAATCCTTTTTATTTTCTATGGATAATATTTATAAGAGAAAAGAACGAGACACAGAAACCCTGGAATACAATAGATAATATAATATATAATAATAGAAATGAAAAAATAAATACAATACTAATTAAAAATTAACAAAATAATTAATAAAAACGATTACAATCAAAGTAAGACTAGAAATATAAAAACAAAATAAAAAGCTGACGTTTCGGATAGAGACTATCCTTTATCAAAGCAAAAAAAGGATAAAAAAGATAATTCTCTAAAAGCAATTAGAATATTAGAGATTTATCCTAATAATTTTTATTTTCTACTGATACGAGATTATTAGCCCACTAACTAAACTGGAAATTTCATTTGCTAAGGAATGATTTTAGGGTCAATTAATTTCAAATTGCCCAGGCACTTTTGCTCAAGTCCTGGATTTGCATCAATTTTTAATCTATGCTTTTGCTAAAAAATATTTGACAATGAAGACAACCTGAATAGTTTATTTTCCTATTCAGAAAGAAAATTAAATCTGAAAAGGTGAAATGAAAAATTATATAAAAATCAGTTTTAATTCATTTCAAGAATTAGAATTTTGAAAAAATTTCTTCTACGTAAATAATATTATCACCGGAAATGAAGCAGTGTGCGAAATTTAGAGTCGTTTGAACAAGGGCAGAAGGTGAAAAATTGATTGCAAGATTTGAACGAAACAGACAGACAGGAGTTGTGAATCAAGTAAAAATGTGTTAAAATTGCTATTCTCTCAAGTGATTTGAGCAGTACCATGTGATATCTGTCTGGCTTTTTTAGACACAGCCAAAATCGTTTCATCAGTGCCTATCAATAAAACCAAAAGTGCTACAAGGGCTTTCTCTGAAAAGACCAACCGATGCTGACCGCTCCCATGATACGTTCACGGTTAATCGTGTCCGCCATTGTTAATTTTCTGTATACTACCCGGAAGGAGGGGGGGTGTTTAAACAAAAAATTGAATATAAAATATTTATAGACAGACAATGTTTTTAAAAAAGTATTGAATATTAAATAGATAGGCACGAAAAATTGATGTTTGATCGCGTGCGTGACTCGTCTTCGACCAGTTGGCATCGTTCGGACATTTTAGACACTGTCTTGTTATTACTTTTGTACCGCTAATATCACGCTGATGAAGGGGACTTTGTCGTCCGAAATGCGCATCCGTAGTAAAAATGAAATATTTTCTTGTGAGAAAGCGTTTCTTTCACTTTTATCAGCTTACCAACTTTTTATCTTCTACTTTTTAATCTCATTTCTAGCCACTTAAAGATAAAAAGTTGGATCAAAAATGAGGATTAAAAGTGAGCTTGAAAAGTCGGAGATAAGTGGAATCAAAAGGCAGGATTAAAAAAAAATGGGTAAAAGTATCCCCCTACCAACTTTTGGAAGAAAAAAATTGGATTTTTGAAATTATGATTTGGGATTCTTAAAGATCTTCAAAATATCGAAATTAGGGATGTCTCTATCTCTTGAGTTCGAAATCTTAAAGTCAAGAACTGTTTTTTCTTGTATCCTGGAAAGGGGATTGAGATCATCACAGCACTAAAAGTACAAGTGACTCATGATCTTTACATTTTCAACTCAATTTATCGATGAAGATAAAGAGATAGAGGGTCACTATTTGAGACATTCCTATTCTATTTTCTGATGATCTTTAAGAATCCCAAATCATAATTTCAAAAATCCAAACTTTTCTTGCAAAGATGCACCTACGGATAAGTTGCATTAATGATGATGAAGTTGTTTTGGTCATGCAAGTTCGTGCATTCTCATCTGATTTATTTTGGAAAATGCATTTTAGCAATTCGCAAAAAAAGCTCTAAGACTAAGTCGTAAACTAAGTCCACTGTAGTTCTTTCTTGTCCTGTGGCGATGCTTTCCTGTTTTAAAAAATCGTCGAGAGCGGGACGACCATGCCGCACCCTGTTCGCCTTGTAGACGGAGTTGTTCCATATTCCTTGGGATAACCGGAACTTTGGTTTTTCTGCTTCAACAGCGCCGAACGCCTATGAGCCGGAAAAGTGTGACGAGTTCGTTCGCGAGAAAACGCCCAAAATCTCCTTTGGGGTTAAATTAAATGGGCCGAAAATGAACGACGTCCCCGGTAAGCGAACCAATCGACGCCATTTGTCGCCAAACGTTTCTTTTTCTTCTGCTTCTTCTTCTTTAATTTTTACTCTTTTCGTTCTTGCTTTCTTATCAATGACTCGACATGTACTTAATGAGTCGCCGAGAGTAAGAAAAGGTGAGGGCGCGCTTCTTCTTGCCTTTTGTTCGAAAAAGTTGGCACCACGAAAGGAAGAAATGTCACGTGGTTGGTAATGGCAAGAAGAAACCGTCGCTTTTTCTCACTTTTCTCGGGACTAAAACGTTAGTGGAGAGTGTCTCATGGAAGAATTCTCTTTTTTTCTCGCTCTCTTTTTTCTATTTTTTAACCTTCCCGTTACATAGCACCCAACGCCTACTGTCCAGAGAAGAGCGACGACTTCGTGCACGAGGGAATGCCCGCCATTTCGTTCGGCATCAAAATCAAGGACCCCGAACCGTTCGTCGTCCCCGGTGAGAACACTTCAATGCTTTTAACAAGATTACCCAAAACAAGGCCATGCGTGAGACGTGTATAAATAATTGGGCTTTTCTTTGTCATTTTCATTGCAGCGCCAAACGTTTACTGTCCTGAGAAGTCGGACGACTTCGTCCACGAGAAGTCTCCCAAAGTGTCGTTTGGCGTGAAACTCAAAGACCCGACGCCGTTCAGTGCTCCTGGTAAGGGTATTGTGCAAGAAATGAGTGAGCCTATCTACAGGGTGTCTCAAACCTTTAGCATCAAAATTCTACAGTATGTTTTACTCAGTTTAGGGTCCTCTACTAAATGCAGAATTTTGATCGTAAAGGTTTGAAATACCCGGTAAAAGGAAGGCATGTGTCTAATTGTATGTCCGATTGCTTTGCAGCGCCCAACGCTTATCGACCAGAGAAGAGCGACGACTGGATCCACGAAAAGGCTCCCGACATATCGTTCGGCGTCAAGTTGGCAGATGCCAGACCAGCTGATGTCCCAGGTGCGTTCTCATAACATGACACACTCCTACCTCCTTCTCATAACAACTCCACCCCCTCTTTACTGAATGTGGGGAGACGTCTCGATCGCCGAAAACCCGTGCATGGCAGTCCTAGACCAGAGTGGTGTCGTGCGACGCATCCACCAAAACTCCCGCCTTTACCTTGTGATGGGAGCAACAATGATTTGGATTTTTGTTGTTCGTGTACCCATACTCCTCAGGTATTAGCACGACTCACGCACTATCGCACCCGGACACGGTCGATTGTACCTCGACGGCACTTTGCACTGACAATAACAACACAGGCACACTATTATATCCTTCCTCATTCTAACTCGGACTATTTCCGAGTGAACAAACGACCCAATTCACCTTTTTATAACGATGATAACAAAAATTTAATGTTACAACTAATTCCCTTACTAAAGTTTCTCGAATGTCTATTGGCCATGAGAAAGGAGGAGAGAAACGAGTGTCCGTTACGAGCAGTCCACTTCAGAGGATCTCTGCCAGGTAAATCCTTCCTTCCTTCCTTCCCTCCCGCCCTCCAATACAATTCACTTCACTTCACTTAGCATTAACTATTTGGGCGGCTCTTTTATTCTTGGCTTACCAATCAGTAAGGACTGCTTCAAGACTTTGTAATGAGGAGAGAAAAAGCGACAAGTTGAGATCTATGACGACAGCACTAAGGATTTGTGAGCAACATTCTCTCTTTGAGGAATCGAACATGACACACCGTTAGAGTTTTCAAAAAGGACAAAGTGAAACCCGCAGAGGAGACTGGTTTCAGAGAGCGCCGAAAGATTTCGAAGGCGCCAAAACTCGCTCCTCTTCGTTGTCACAAACTTTGTCCAAGAGGCTTCGTCTTGTTGTCCTTTGTAGGGTGGACGCTGATGTCGTTTAGTGACTACGCTGGGGAAACATATTCCGTTGACCAAAGGTTTCGCTGAGGTAGCTGAGCTTTCTGTATTTAATTATTAGATGCACCAAATTCTTGCAAACACTTGTTGTGAAAGGTGTCCTTTGGAAATTTGGTAGCCTCCATCACTGTACGCGCTGCCACTGTCGGTAAGCAAACGAAGCTTTTGTGGATATTGAACAAAAAACAATTTCTTGCGTTCCTCGTTGTATGAAATTCATTTGCAGTTACAAGTAGCGGCATGGTCATTCAACTCAAGAAGAAAACGTGGCTGGGGCGCTCGAGTGGCCACATTTGCTATTCGCTTCTTATGTAAAATAACTAACAATTTCTGAAAGAAGATAAAAGTGACTCAAACGCAGTGTATAACTTCACTTTTATATCAACGTTTATTCATTTTTTCAGTAACCACAGTCGTCAATATAATAAACAAAAGTTTTCTTTCAAAATTATTTTTTTCTGCATTACAAGCGCCACCGTTACTGGACGAAACCGTTATGGCTTGGGATGGGTGGGCTTACTTTCATTTGTCTCTTCCTCAAATTTCATTAAACGTCTGCTTCAATAATTTCCTAATTCACACGACTCCATTTACCCCTTTCCCTTTCTTTTCTATTCGTATCCATGTGAAGAATTTAAAAACAAAAACAAACACCTGCACACTATTCCAATCTTAAGGGCTCGTCCTAATGAACGATTGTTTTCGACAGCTCCCAATGCCTACAAGCCCGAAAAGAGCGACGAGATGTTGCGCGACAAAAACCCCAAAATCTCGTTCGGCATAAAACCGCAGGAACCCAAGCCTATGGATCTCCCAGGTAAATACTTCGATCTTACTCTCTCTCTACTGACACCATCTTTTCACGGACCAGCCTCTGCCACCACACAAACGCACTTTTCATCCGTCTCCCTTGTCGTCCTTGAAGGTTTAGAATGTCTTGTGAGAGTGTTAATTTGGCACTGCTTCTCTCTGTAAAGTTGTGAGTGAGTTAACGGATGGAATGAGCGCAAGTGTTCAGTTTCCTAACCGTTGTTGTCTCTTCCCTTGTCCCAACGATTTTTTTCTTTCTACCCTCTCATTCGCATTGGACTGTGTCAACTCTCTCTCCATCGGTCGCACCCGTTTCTTGTTTTCAGCCCCAAACGCCTACTGCCCCGAGGAGAGTGACCGACGGCTGCGTGATAAAAGCACAAAAATCGCCTTCGGCATCAAATTGCCCGAACCAACGCCCAACGACGTCCCAGGTAATATTTCAACCAGAACGACGAGGATCCGTCTATTAGTGCAGAATCGCCACTTTCTATTTTCTCAATTACTTCTAAGGCAACTGGATAGAGAAATTCCATTCTCCCTGAAATATCCTCCTCCTCCTCCTCCTCACAACCCTCTAATCGAGTTACCGTAAATCTTCTACTATAATGCGAAAAATTTTGGCCTAAATAAGCACCTAAATTTGTGGGACCGTATTATACAAGAAGATAATATTAGCCCCGCAACGATTAACGGCAGCCCGGGGGGAGGGGGGGGGGGGAATCAAACGAACTAAGACCTGACCAACTTCAGACGAGTTTAACATATAATATAAATCATGAGAAGTTATTTCTCATCGTCAAAAGCTAATAAGAAAATAACTTCTCAAAAAAGATGGCAACTTCAAACCTAATTCGAACTGACGAAGTTGCATTCTGTTCTAATAAACTTGAGACGAAATTACCGTTTTATTATAGACACACTACATGATCAAAGGAGTTGGGACACCTGTTGCTCTACCATAAAGCCGCAAACAGCTTCAATCAGTTGTGTGTAGGACCACCCCGAGCTGTTATCACTGCCTCCACCGTACATGGCATACTGTCCACATGTATTGACCTCCATTCCTCGAGGAGTGTCGTGGTCAATTCCCGGACAGATATAAGGCGAACCATCCTGGATCTCACACGTCGTTCCAATTCGTCCCAAAGATGTTCGATGGGGTTGAGATCAGGACTCTGGGCGGGCCAATCCAGTTCTTCAACGCGCATCTCGTCAAACCAGTCGGATATGGATCTTGCTTTGTGGCAAGGCGCATTGTCGTGCTGGAAGAGGAACGGCCCGTCACCGAAGTGTTCCCACAGCGCTGGAAGTGCCCCGTTATCCAGAATGGTCCTGTAGCCATCAGCATCGAGGTTTCCGTCCACCTTGATGAGCGGGCCCAGTCCAGTCCCACAATTACGGTAGGTGTTCACAGGGGTGTCCCAACTCCTTTGATCATGTAGTGTATATATAATGTACAGTTCATTATACATTAATTCACTTTTTATTTGAATTTTCCGTCGCCAAAAACTAATACGAAAGTGTCCTCTCAAAAAGAAGCCAGTCCATGCCTATTTAAATAATTTATTGCTGTATAAATAGAAGTCCATCCCCAAAGTGTACAAAAAATGTAGAAATGTAAGTGTGAACATTCGTGTCTTTATTCAAAATTATACCAACTTTTTTGGCATAATAACAAGAAATTAAGCCCCCCGAGGAAGATATAGGAAAGTAGCGGAAGCCCTGAGTTCATCTATTTTTACCCCTTCATCTGCACTTTTTAACCCTCCCCCTCCCCAATTTTTTTTTATCTAAAAATTGATTTTCTTAAAGTTAGTATTTAGAAGATATAAATGAACCCTATCTTCTTTCCTTTTTAATCATTTTCAATCGAATGATATATCACACGCCATATGTTGCCATAGTTCTAAAGACCAAGTGACTGTCACCCCCACAACTCCGACCCCACTGGAACAATTTGGCCCAAACGTCAGAGGAATGTAGATTTTGCTTAGAGGAATATGCATATCGAATTTCGCTCCCTTACATACCTAAATACCACATAGGTCACTTGGTCCCCTCTAACTCCCACCCCCGTAATTCCGACCCCAGTGGGCCAATCAAAGCCAAACTAAATAGTGAAGATACTCATGCCCATAGTAAGCTATATTCCGAATTTCGACCTTCTACCTCAAAAAATGCAGAAATTATGTAGGGGACGGACGGGCAGACGGACACTGTGAAACCAATAAGTAGCTCCATTCTTCCGCTACTTCTTTTGTTCCCATTAATATCATTTTGGCTTATAAACTAACACGATATGGTGAGTCATTAAAAAAAACAGTATATGCAAGCACTATATAAACTCTGGCGATATGAATGGAATTCAACACAATTTATTCATCAACCCTCTTACATTCAATTATTTAACCATGTAAAAAATAAAGAGGTTTTCTGTATATTTTTGGATATTTTATTTCTCACGACGAGTCAAAAATGAGATCGCATTATACAAGAAGCGCATTATACTAGAAGATTTACGGTAGATGAATAAAACTCCAAGGCAATTCAAAATGAATGACAGTTCCAATGAATTTATTTCACACGGAAGGAGGTTAACTCTCCAAGTTTCTAAGGATATTTACAGATGTTCGATGTGAGTGAGAACCCCTTTGTTATATGGTAGACGGCTAAACTCTAGCGTCATAAGTCAATTTAATTAACCCCGTGCCAGCATAGCGTAGCCTATCCACTGCAAGTCCTGTGAAAGTAGGGGTACGAACACTTTATCCTAACCAAAGGAAAAATTCGCAAGGGGTTAGGTCCCGTGACCAGGTGGGCATACCCATCCCAGCACGGCCAATCGTCAACAGATGAGCGTCCAGTGCTTTTTGCTCGCATAAGCAGCCCTTCTCCTCAAAGTATTTTACGCTGTAACGAAGAGGGCTTTCTTTCGTAACTTTCGTCCAGAAATGTCTTTCTGTGTTGCCAAATGAAACTTAACCTTTTTGTGAAATAAATTCATTAGAGCAGTACTGAATATGATTTCTTGTATGTATCTTTTATTTTGAATTGCCCTTTCTATTTGGACCAAAGGTCTTCTGTGTGGGTGATACTAGTATCCATTTATTTATTCCCTCTTTCCATGGTGTATATACAGCGCCCAACGCTTATCGACCGGAGAAGAGCGACGACTGGGTCCACGAGGGAGCTCCCAAGCTGTCGTTCGGTGTCAAACTCAAGGATCCCGAACCCTTCCTCGTACCCGGTGAGCGACACTTTCTCCACATAGACTCAACCCCCCCCCCCGCCCCCATATTCGACATTCCAGTACTAATCAGTTGCGTTTTTTTACATTCCAGCGCCAAACGTTTACAGTCCTGAAAAGTCGGTCGAATTGATCCACGAAAAGTCTCTCAAGATGTCATTTGGCATGAAACTCAAGGATCCTACGCCGTTCATCGCTCCAGGTGGGTAAATAGCGCAAGAGAAAAAGTAGCGAGCCTAGGAAGCACAGATTAAAACCACAGTGTAATTTTAATCTGTGCTAGGAAGGCCCCTGTTTAATTTTGCAAAAATTCCATTTCAGCGCCCAACGCCTACCGACCTGAGAAGAGCGACGATTGGGTCCACGAAAAGGCCCCCGACATATCGTTTGGCGTCAGGTTAGCGGATGCCAAACTGGCCGACGTCCCAGGTGCGTTTCTTACACGACACGCTAAACAAATTCACACCTGTGCTATTGGGGATTAAATGGAAGGGCTCCCGAATGCCCAGTAAACAGCTTTTTATTGTTTAACGAGTAGAATCCTGCCGAAGCGAGCGTTGGGAGTTCGTTTCGAAGTATACGCACAGATCCCCATTTCTACATCCCCTCCTCCCCAGCCCTTAATGTCTGTTCACGTGACCGACTTTCCAAGCGTGTATTTGTTTGACACAGCCCCCAACACCTACAGACCCGAGAGGAGCGACCAATTGATAAGGGACAAAAAGGTGAAAATCTCCTTCGGAATGAAACTGGCTCACGAGGACGCCGATCACGTCCCAGGTATTTTTTGCATCATAAATGCACGTACACCGAATCCTTCATCTGCACAGTTACCTCGAGAGCACTCGTGTCCTTTTCCTTAATGTTCATGGGAAATGTTCTTGCTGTTTGGTGTGGGTTACAAATAATAAGCAGCTCATAATAATTAATAGTTAATTAATAATAATAATAATTAGTGATGGGTTACTGCCATAACTCTAAGGTGGTTCTTTTCTTCCCGTAACACCGTGCTTGTGTGTTTAGGGCCGAACGTCTACAGACCCGAATGGAGCGACCAATTACTGCGCGACAAAAACACAAAGATCTCGTTCGGCATGAAACTTTTCGACCCCACTGACAACTACGTTCCAGGTAATGCGCTAACTGCACGAGCGGGGCTCGACAAAACAGGTAGATCAGTAGACAAATGCTACTAAATATTCCAAGGTGGCCATTTGACAGAGTGGAATGGTAGAACTAGAAAAGCTACACACCTTTGTACAAAGAAAGGCCGAGGTTCCAGGGAATTTTATTGAACAAATTCTCCGTGGGTGGGCTGACTTAAAAATCCAAGATCTTTCAATGATGCGTTGTGCTTTATTATCGACCACATTGAACTTTATCCAACAATCTTTATAATTCTTGAAGCTTGTTTCCAGTGTTGCTGGTCTACTGTCTCAAGTCATTTGGTAATTTGTTTCTACTTTGTAATATTGTATTAACGTTAGATACTGAATTTTGTTATTAGGCTACTACAATTTGAAACCTTGTACCTATTGTCTACAAATACAAAAATGATTTGTCGAACCCCGCACTAGGTAACAACATGGAATCTCGTCCTTTTTGTCCCACCCCATGACCCATTACACACTTTGATGCTACGGCAGTCGACTACGTTTACTAGAAGTGGATCTCCTTGTTAGTCAAACACTCGTATTTATTTACAATGGATGGCTCAATTATTTACTTCCATTAATTATTTCACGGCCTTCTAGAAACTACCAAGCCTGAACATGGCAAAGATAAAACATTGTTACGTCGTTCTGGTGGCGCTCCGAGGCTAACGAGAAGTAAACGCTTCGGCACTGAAAAGTCATCTGATCAAGACAGGTCTAGATGGAAACAATGATAGTTACATTGTTGCTAGACCTATCGTGGTCAGGTGACTTTTCAGTGCCGGAGCCTGTCTTTCTCGTTAGCCTCGGGTGGTGCTCGCAGCCGACGAGAAAGACCAATGCCTCCTCTAAAGAAAGCCTCAGCACTATAAAATACCGAGCTGACTCGACCGCCATTACGGAGCCCACTTGTAACAGTATTGCATGCATTTATTTATATTTCTTCGGACGTGTTTCAATATTACATCACTCATCATCATTATTATTATAAGTCTTCGTAACAAACATATAATAGATGTTATGGAAGCAATCAAAGTATACAAGATGTATTAAACTACAATATAGAAGACAAACGCGATTTATTAGACTACTAAATACAAGAAATTAATTAATTGTATTTTTTGTTTATCATTTTATTCATATTAAAAAGAGTTTTATTTAATTTAATGATTATCATACCACTCCTTCTCTTCTATAAGAATAAACTAATGTTATTAATATAGTTAAATGATTATGATATGACATCACAATTTAAAGACAAAACAAATTTTGTTTCAGTATATACAGGGTGGGCCAAAAAAAAACTCGCCACTGAAAATTTCTAAGTCCAATGGAAACGGTCCACAGAGGGGTGAGCGATTCCAGAAAGAAGAACACTACCGTTAACGTTAAATGGAGCGCCTGCCTTAATTAATGGTAGCGTTCTTCCTTCTAGAATCGCTCACTCCTTTGTGGGCTTAGAAATTTTCAGTGGAGATTTTTTTTTTTTGGCCCACCCCGTATATACAGCACAATGAAAAATAATCCAATAAAAAGAAGCAACATGTTAAATCCTATATAAACCATTAATTTTTGCATAGCTTAATATAGGGACTCTATGCCCTACTGATATACGCCGCCATCTAGCGGTCATCAATCGAACGAGCTTCATTTTAGCGCCAAGCGTTAACAATTGGAAGATAAGTCGTTTGAACACCTTTTTATCTCCATCATGGTTGCTAGCACCCAGTTGGTCAGGTGACTTTTTCGCTCTTTCTCGTTGGCCTCGCAGGCCTGGTAGTTTCTATAAGGCCGCGGTTATTTCTAAAAGCGCCCTAGCCTTGGCTCGATAACCTCCTTTATTTTACTGACTAATCCCATTGTTGCTTTTGGCATCTCTCAATTTCGCCATGACGCTGTTTAGCCTCCCTCACTTTACCAACTGACATAAACAGTGTTTTTATAGGGTTTTATAGGACAGTCCACAACGACAACAAAGATGCACAAATGTCATCGATCGTTGTCACGGATAGGCTGCTGAAGCCCTTGTAGCAACATACATTGCCCTTTCCTCGTTATGACGTCGAATAATTCCTACAAACTCATAGATTAGTTCTCCCACTCACAAAACTTTCCAACCCTCCTTCCTGTTGAGCCTAACAGGCCCTATTTTGGGTCGTCCGAATTTGCCTTTCTGATAACAATAACAATAATAATTAGTATTAAAACAGTAACGCACTAATTTGTCCTTTGTCGAAGCTCCCAATGCGTATCATCCTGAGATGGGGGATAACAACGTCCACGAGCGATCTCCTCACGTGTCCTTTGGAATGAAGCTCTATGAACCCGACGTGAACGACGTGCCAGGTAAAGTAAACGAATCCGCTCGTTCCCGCACCACTCTACCTGATTACGAACTGACTGCCTCTGTGTAGAGAGCCGGCATTCGCACAAATCACACGAAAGCAGCCAACTCGCTCTTTTATTTTGCATGCTCACTGGCTTGTTCTGCACTAAAGTAGAAAAGTAAACTTTGTCCCATTGAGAAAATACACAAGAGAAACGAGTTCACGATTATTCGTGGTATCCGTCTCCAGCGCCTTTTCCTTACTGGGACAAAGCGTACAATATCTAATCCATATGCACTTGACGTTCATTTGCTGCTCAGCTCGCATTAATTGACTGACCGCCTTTCTCTTACAACAGCACCCAACGCCTACAGCCCCGAGAAGAGCGACCAACTGCTGAACGACAAAAACACGAAAATCTCGTTCGGACTCAAACTCCCCGACCCCAAGCTCAACGATGTCCCAGGTAAAGTTAAAAGCAACAAACAAACCTATGCCCTTCCCACTTAACCCTTCCCATAACTGTCTCCTTCTTGCTTTTTCCATTCTCCAGTCCAGTTAGTTCTTGCTTTTCTGCTGTTGAGTCCTTTTCTGTGAACGAAAGTGGCTTCTTTGGAGGATGGTTGACGTTTGTGAGTGTACGGAGGAGCACTGTTTGTTGGCCTGCCTTTTTGATTCACTTCTATCGCTTTTACCCATTACCTCCGCGGCTAAGACGAAGATTACGATTAAAATGCAAGAACGAGTAGGCTCTCTGTCAGATAAGTTCCGTGAAGAGACCAATGAACTTCGACTTGATCGACTGGCCGCGTCCGATTTGTTCATTTTACAGTCCTGGAAAAAACGACAAGACTACCCTGAAAAGAAAAGTCAGTTAAATAATTTCTAATTTAGATGTACACAATTTATTTATTAAAGGAAAAAAAATCAATAAATTACAAATTAATTTTAATATCTTTTCATTTGGAAGTATTATGCTTGAATGAAACATGCCACATAAACGTCATCATCAGTAAAAATAATTACTTAGTTTGGATTTCAAATTAAAATATCTTCCGTTCTAAAAATTGGATCATCAGAAAAACTCACACCAATTGGACATCATCAAACGGTGGAGACCATCTATCCCAAAATTGTGTACTAAAAGTGACTTTCATCATTATTATTTTTTTTCATTTTATTTAATTAACTTTTATATTACGTTAAGGAAGTTATATGTTTCATTCAAGTACAAATTAATTATTTGCCTTTTTCAAAATTGGAACATTTAGTATTTAAAACGAAATCTGCCTGGAAATAAATATAAGACCACTTGCAAGAACTCAAAGTTATAATTTAATTAATACTTGGTTTGTTAATTACTTCATGCCAAGTTATTTAGAGGTGCTAAATTCAGTACACTGCCCTGCCAAAGTGTCCGGACACCCCTATATATCATATAAGGGAAGGTGGGGCAAGAAGAATCACAGAAAAATGAGTGTTTAGACCTCCTTTTTTTGCATTTACGTACTTTGATATCTCTAGTATGTCAAATTAATTTATCAGTTTGATATATTTCAAATAACCTGTCATATTTAATAGATAGAAATTGATTCCTTTTGCCCAACCCCATGAATCATAACTGCAAGGTTTCTTTTTAATGATTGTTGAAGTATTAAATATGGAAACACATTTTTAATTTGTTTCCATCAATACCATCTGTTACGGACTTCCTTTTGTAACAGATTCACATTAGACCTATGTTTATTTCTTTTTATCTAGTGAAAACAGGCGCATCGAAATTCACGTCGTCTCCTCTATCATAAAATGCCAAGTTTTTCGCCTGATCCCTTTTGCCCGATTCCGCCATTTTGTAAACTAATAATTCTTTCGCACTGAAGTCATGATTTTTTCCCAAACAGAATCTCACCCATAAATACATTAGCTCATAACACACGGAGATCATATTGCTCAGAATTATCGCACGGCATTCGTATGCATGGTCAGCATAAGGAATATACACATTTTTACCTTTTCGTTGACACAGTTCTCCCGCTTGCCGATGCGGTACCATTGACACTTACCGACATGCTATGCTACAGCATCTAAACTTTAGGTTTTAAATTTAAATTAAGTTTGCAACGACACATAGCTACAATAAATGAAACCACGGTGATACTTTTTGCCCGCATGATTCGTTTTGCCCGACCCTCCCCTATGTAGAAAAATACTTGACGAATTATCCTGAAACTTGAAGGATGTAAAGAGCATGTTCCACCTCATCTATTTCAGCGAAGGTTTTGTCCCGAAGGCAGCAAATAGGGGACCAGCAACAAACTGAACAAAAAACAATAATGTTTGGGATCATTTTATGCTTGAAATGCATTGTAGCTGTAGCATATGATGACGAGGCTTCTTTTACTTCTCTCTGTTCATTTGTATGAGAATAGCACGTATATTCATAAACGCAAAAAAAAAAAAAAAAAAAATCCCACGAGACTAAGGGTGTGTCTAAAAAGTCCGACCGGTCGCGACTGGTCAAAGCCCGTCGCAAAGCTCGTTTTGGAGCCACCAGTGACTCGAAATTTCGACTATGTCCGATCGACGCGGGAACGATGCAGGCATACGTAACTGGCTTTATTCATTTTAAATTTTCGCCTGAAATTTTCGTTTCTGTGAAATAGATGATGCGTAACATGCACTTTTTGTGAACAACAATTTTAGATTTTCCAATTAGCGCAGCAGCAATTTCACGTTCAGATTTGCCTCACTTATGGTAAGCAGTTACTTGCCTTCTTTGAGCCTGGGATAAACTTGCATTTTAAATTACATTTGAATTCATTTAGCATAATGCTATTAGATTATAATGTTCTTGGATCATTTCAAGGGGTGGTCTTATGTTTCTTTTTAATTACTAAATTTTCCAATTTGTTATTTATTGATTTTTTCCCCTTCAATCAACTCTAATAAATAAGTTGTGTACATCTAAATTACAAAATATTTAACTCACTTTTATTTTCAGGGCGGTGTTATCATATTATCCAGAACTGTACTCGACCAATCTTCCAATTATGTCGGCCTTAGAACTAGATTAGTACAGGTCTTACCGTACAACATTATAGAAACTAGCTGACTCCATAATGGTGGTACTTTAAGACTTCTATTAATCTCATTTCACTTGGCCTCACAACTGGAATTGGACAGAGAATAGGTCGTCCAAATTGTCACAGACGACAATGTGGATCAAGACTGATTCTCTCAACTTTCCACCAAATGTCGATTTCCTCGTCTTCATGTGCAATGTGAAAATTGGCTAAATTAACATGAAAAGCGGAAGGAAAAATTCCGAAAAAAAAAAAATTGACGGAGGCTCTGGTGACTGCCAAAGCCGCGGATTTTTTAGGCGTAGAACTACTACTGTATGTTATTATTGGTTTCCGTTTGTCTCTATTTTTTGGCGAAAAAAAGAACAAAATTAAAAAAAAAAGTTACTATCTTCAATTACATTACAATTTTGTTCTTCTAAGCTTCTTTAATCATTATACACACAGTCCTGAAGAAAGCCACGGCTGAAACGCGTCGACTCTATGTCGTAAAATCACTGTTGTTTTAAAGACCCATATATTTATATTTTTACAAACAACTAAGTCCAACATGTTTGAAAACATACAATATTTTGATCAGATTTATTGTTTTGTTTTAAGAAATTAACAAAACTTCAAAGTTCATTTCTTAAAATAATTAATCTGCTAAAAATAATAATAATAACATATTTTTAACAGAAAACTAGAAGCGAACCCACCCGTTTGAATAATCGGGAAATAACCCATTGTTAGATAACTCATTGTTAGATTTTTTCTTTCTTGTGACAACGTCCACCGCCGCTGATTTTATGTACTGATTTCGCCGGCAGATGACAGGATTTCATGATATTATCTTAAAACGTTCGTGTTTCCATGTTTTTATACCTAATGCAGAGGCCTTCTTTATATTAAATGCACAAGCCTTTTCTCGTAGGCCATGGTTAGCTCCAATTAGTTCCAATACACGCCGCACACGTATATGCTGCAGCAGCGCCGCTCCGTTATTACGATGGCGAGCATATAATTCACTTAACTTTAACTTGCTGTAACTTTTGACCCAGTGGCTCATTTGCTGAAATTTTTGCTTATTATTCAAGACTCAACCTTCCTCTTTCCAACGAGATAATGACAATAGTTGTAGGATATAGTGATAGAAAGATATAGACTGAGATATGTACATCACTTTTTGAACGAAAAACCGCGTCTGAATTTTTCCTCGGCTGCACCCCTGATAGACGTAGTTCTACGTCAAAATTTCGCGATCTAGATTCAAAGCAGGCATCATGAGTATCTAGCTCGTCGCCTGCACAGCAAGGTAATGTCTCCCAAAAATCTTTCTGATGGTTTAAAATGGAGAAATTCCCGACCTGCGAGCTTGCCTTATCATTAAGCATGTTGATTGCTTAGCAGTCTTTAGGACACTTGGAGACATTCTTCCTGTATCGCTTACGCGTGGTCTCCAGTTAGAATCCATGTTTCGAAATTTTACTTTCCGTTTTTCATGTGCATACCATTTTTTGAATGAGTGTCAATAGACAAGGGGTTTATCGAGAACCTTTATATGTGCACCATTAGAATGCGCGCGCGCAAATATTCTTCTACCCATTTCTGAACGCCTCTCGAAAATTGATCCCTACGAGAATGAAAGAAATCGTCTGCAAACACATCTCGCTGCTTTCATACACGCAATACTACTTCCTAACCGCAACTGCTTTTAACCACCAACGACGTAGCACTACACGAAAATAGCAAAATTCGTCACCTGTGCTCACTCATTAGATTCTTCACCACTCACGACATTCCCTTAGTCTAGCGAGTTCCAGGGCTTTTGCAAGTAGTAGAATGGCGAACAACTTTTCATTGTTTTCCCTTTTCTCTTTTCTTTTCCTTTTTTCCGTTGGACGTATGCAGCGCCCAACGCTTATCGACCGGAGAAAAGCGACGAATTCGTCCATGAGGGAGCTCCCAAGTTGTCCTTCGGCGTCAAACTTAAGGACCCGGAACCCTTCGCCGCACCCGGTGAGGATAACTTAACAGAGTCGGACGAATAAGACTCTTTGCTTGTTAGGTTTTTAAGCAATCTCTTTGTCATCCTTTCAATTTCTAAATTCAGCGCCAAACGTGTACCGCCCGGAGAAGTCGGACGACTGGGTCCACGAAAACTCACGCAAGGTATCGTTTGGCATGAAACTCAGGGATCCGACGCCTTTCAACGCTCCCGGTAAAGCATCGGCTTATTGCCAGTAAGCATAGCGAACAGAATTAGTAAGTGTGATTACTTGCGTAGTTTGCTGGCGCATCCGCAAGATGTCACTGCGTGCGTTTTCGACCAGCGAGTCGCAGGTTTTTAGTACTCGCTTATAAGGAAAAAGATGAAAGGTTAACAGTAGTTTTAAAAATTAACTTCCAAACACGATTTTTTTTTCTTCTTACTACTTATTTACTGTTTCTTAAAGGTAAAGTCAACGGAAAAATTCGACTTTATTTTATTTTGCATCTAGGGTAATAAAATATATATCATTCAAAAATTTTCGATTTATCCTAATATTTTATTAAGAAAAACGCTTCGATAGATTGAAAATTGCTCCTCTCGTCCCTTCAGGAGAATCAGCGGAGCAAAAAGTGATTTCCTGCCGCGAACCACTTTCGATTCTACATAAGAGTCAGCTTGCCTTTTTTCTATCAGAATGCCTTTAAATTGTTCTCTGTTTGGAAGTGTAAATAAGAAATCCGATAGAAACTTCACGTTTCATAGATTTCTAAAATAAAAATCGATTAAAAAGCAGTGGGTTACCTTTTGCCAGCGAAGACCTGGTATCCAAATGCGAACAGCATAGTGTGCTCAGTTCATTTTGCTTTTTCTATAATTATGCAGTTTTAAATTCATTGTCAATTAAAACGAAATTCATTGAAACTCGAATCTGTTCCAACGCTAAACGGACTTAATTCTGGTAATCTTCAAGAACAACGACGGCGACAGTCCGACATTGGCTAACTGCTGTTATTCCTTATTCTGTGGAATGAGTAGGCTTATCTGCTGTTATAAGGTACGTGCACGAGTAAATATAAAGAGTAAATTTTTTTCAAATACGAGTAAAAATACAGTTTTTAACCTTAACAAAGGATATACAAATTATACAAATAACACAATATAACACGCTCATCACTTATAAATAGTGAAACAATAAAATATACGAGAGAAACTTGAAATTCCCATTTGCAGTAAGCAAAAAAAACGCTACGAAGTTGGTCGAAATCGACAGCAGCGCTGTTATTTCGCACATGCGCCGCTCGCCTGATTTTTAGCATTGGCTACTACGAGAGTAATCACACTTATTAATTCTATTCGCTATGCCAGTAAGTAAGAGACTGCGAGGGCTGAGAAGGTTGATCAATTGTTTCTCTAAATTGCATTGCAGCACCCAACGCGTATTGTCCGGAGAAAAGCGACGACTGGATCCACGAAAAGGCTCCCGAAATGTCTTTCGGTGTCAGAATCAAAGATCCCGAGCCTTTCAACGTACCTGGTGAGAGGACGATCCGCTTCACTATCAGCAGGAACTCTTGTTAACTAAATCCATCTTTTTAGTCCTACAACTTGAAATATTTTTTTTAACTTTTGTATCCAGCGCCAAACGTGTACCGTCCCGAGAAGTCTGTCGAATTGATCTACGAAAAGTCTATCAAGACGTCGTTTGGCATGAAACTCAGCGATCCGACGCCTTTCAATGCCCCCGGTGAGATTGGTATTTTGCTACGGACAAGTAAGTGACTTGGAACAGCGATGGCTAATGCCCTGTGTTCCATTGCAGCACCCAATGCCTATCGACCCGAGAAGAGCGATGACTGGGTCCACGAAAAGGCTCCCGAAATGTCTTTCGGTGTCAAACTCAAGGACCCCTCGCCCTTCAATGCACCTGGTGAGGAAACCTTCATTACCCGTAGTCTTTGCTCTTTGGTTTTTGTTTTTTTTTGTGTGTGTATGTGTAAAAGAATCATACCGTGAATGCTTTTAAACTTTTGTAACCAGCGCCAAACGAGTATCGTCCTGAGAAGTCGGACGAATTGATCCACGAAAAGTCTATCAAAATGTCCTTTGGGATGAAACTTCAGGACCCGACGCCCTTCAACGCTCCTGGTAAGACTGGTTATTTTGCTGGAGACAAGTAAGTGACGCGGACAACGGTGGCTAATGCCCATTGTTCCATTGCAGCGCCCAATGCCTATCGACCCGAGAAGAGCGATGACTGGATCCACGAAAAGGCTCCCGAAATGTCTTTCGGTGTCAAACTCAAGGACCCCGAGCCCTTCAATGCACCTGGTGAGGAAACCTTCATTACCCGTAGTCTTTGCTCTTTGTTTTTTTTTGTGTATAAAAGGATTGTACTGTGAATGCTTTTAAACTTTTGTATCCAGCGCCAAACGAGTACAGTCCTGAGAAGTCGGACGAACTGATCCACGAAAAGTCTATCAAAATGTCCTTTGGGATGAAACTCAAGGACCCGACGCCCTTCAACGCTCCCGGTGAGACTGGCTATTTTGCTGGAGTCAAGTAAGTGATGCGAACAACGGTGGCTAATGCCCATTGTTCCATTGCAGCGCCCAATGCCTATCGGCCCGAGAAGAGCGACGATTGGGTCCACGAAAAAGCTCCCGACATTTCATTCGGCGTCAAATTACCGGATGCCAAACTGGCCGATATACCAGGTGCGTTACCACGTATACAACACACAAAACAAACCCCCACGAGAATTAGTTTAAGCCAAGGGGTTTTAAGTATCCTCATCCCCATAAATTACCAACGAGCAGGTTTTTGGTCGACAACACTCAAAGACCATCACCTTTGGCATCTTAATGGATGTCCTCTTTGGTGGTATATGTTGCCTTATGTAAGCTTAATCTTAATAGCATGTTCACGGAACATGGAAAGTATGTCATTCTGTTCGTTTTCCTTTTAATTTTCGTGCTCTTTGAATGCGTGTAGCACCCAATGCCTACAGACCAGAGAAAAGCGATGACTTCGTGCACGAGGGAGCTCCCAAAGTGTCCTTCGGCGTGAAACTTAAGGACCCCGAACCTTTCGCCGTACCCGGTGAGGGCAATGAGATATTTGTTAAGAGGACCTCTTTAACAACACACTTGCGAATAGCATTTCAGACTTATGCCATTTGACTAATGTTATTTTTGCACTCAGCTCCAAATGTTTACCGTCCTGAGAAGTCGGACGATTTTGTCCACGAAAAGTCTCCTAATGTGTCGTTTGGTATGAAACTCAAGGACCCGACGCCCTTCAATGCTCCCGGTAGGACACTAAAGAGCTATCCATTATACTTTCCGTAGAGAACAAAAAAGTAAGTAGTCTACAGAATCCCTCCTATTGTGTCTTTTTTGTGTTAAGGGCCCAATGCCTATCGACCTGAGAAGAGCGACGACTGGATCCACGAAAAGGCTCCTGACATATCGTTTGGTATCAAAATCAAGGATCCCGAGCCCTTCGCCGTACCCGGTGAGGACAATCGACAGATTCCAAATATGAAATTGTTATTTTTTTTTTATTTTTATTTCTAATGTGTAAGCTATTATCCTGCCAAAGTCCATCCGTTTCCAAATTTTAATGTGACCAATGAAGTACATGTATGCGTTTGAGCGCTTCTGGACGCCTACACACTTAAAAAGGGGATCTGTCTCCCAGTCCGAAACCAATGCTATCGCCCTAGGTCCCATCTACTGGGCGACTTGGTCCCATCTTGTCTTCCATCACTTACTCTTCTCTATTCTCACCGACATTAGTAGGAAGTCTAGTGCAAAAAGGTTTTGATCTGCTCCGTAGGAAGTGAGCTTACCGGATGTTGATCAGTTGCAAAATCAGGTACTTTTACTGAGAGTCAAGGCAGATTAGATTGGACCTGACCCTTCTGAATGAAAATAGGGTAGCAGCTATACGTTTGGGATGTACTATTCACGTGTTCAACTATGATTTCAGTCTAAACCTTTATGCACTAGAGTCTAGTGACTAGACTGTACATCGCGCCCTTTGGAGATTGCGACTGTCACGAAAAGAAGCCAGTTTCTGTAGACCCACTTGATTTTTCACATTTACCTTTGTTTAATCGCTACTGTGACTTACAGAAAGGCTTCTCTGGCGTGATGGTTGTGCGTTTGTTCAAAAGCGCGCTTGGCTTACTTCGCGCACCACCATCGCCAGTGACGCAACATGATACAACGCATTAGAAACGGAGGAGTGAAGTCGTCATCCTTCTGCTAGAAAGTTTCGTCCCCATAGGCCTGTCACCACCGTAGTGGAAAGTGAATTTTTTTTAATTATGCGCGATTCCAAAGAGCAGAGAACGTGTACAAACTTGGAAAAAAGTGAAATTGGAAACCTAAAAAAAAAGCTGACGTTTGGGGGATGCCGCTCAGAATCGGTCAAAAAAGAGCGTTTTGTTTATAATTGATCAGACATCGATTGAAGACGCTCCAAGGTCACGAAGGCCCTCAACCACGAATACTGATCAAAAAAAATTTGTATGCACGTGCTCTGTACTTTCAAGTCATTCGGTCATTATTGAAAATAGTAGCGGACACAAAACAAGCTTTCAGAAGACTGTTGAAAGGATTTCTTGCAGAAAGGATCACGGCTTGACCTTTCCACATTTCACAAAGAGATTCCAAGTACTTGGACTCCCCGATTTTAATAAAAAAAAAAAAATTTACGTGCAGCTTTCACCAAATTAAACATCCATGCAAAACCATTCGACGCATTTTTCAAAATTTTCCGATAAAAAAATCATAAAGTTTGTTAGAATTGACTACACAATATAAATGGCCGAATTGTAGCGCAGGTGTTTATCACGTTCAGGTGGCTACTGGTAAAACACTAGAATTCTGTTTTGAGGTACGGGTTCAAATTCCTTCTTCGATAATTTTTTCTCTCTTCGTAATTTTCTCTAACATTTACTAAATATATTTCCGATTTTCCTATTTCTTTATAAACTGCATATACGAATTATTATAATTAATGATCCACAGCGATTTTAAAAAAAAAGTTTACTTATCCATATTTAATTATTTTTATAAATTTTGTAACTTTTGAGATGACATTTAACTCACACAAAGATTTAATAATTATTGCAACATGCACCTACTATTAAATATAATGCATCATATAAGTTGTCAATCACCCTTCACTAACATTTTTAACTAGCACATTAACCACCAAATTACAATTTCCTATTTCTAGGAGCACAAGTTAACCTTGGTCTTTACCTACACGCGATTTCCTTTGCGGCTTTTTTTTTTAAAAAACAAGGAAATAAATCTAACTTGTAGCAACCTGTCCTTAGCAAATCGGAAATTTTAGATTATATGTTTAATTATAATAATAATAATAATAATAATAATAATAATAATAATAATAATTCTTATTTGAATTTTATAAAAAAAATGATAATAGCAAATTGGAAAAGCGGAAATATATTTAGTAAATGAATTACACATTCCCATACATGTTAAAAAAAATTTAGCGGAGATGGGATTTGAAGCCGCATTTGCTAAACAGAATTCTACTGTTTTACCACTAGACCATGTGAACGCGATAAAGATTCCGAATACTTAAGAGTCTCCTTGTTCAGATTCATCTCTAATGCATTCTATGCAGCATATTCCCAAGTTTTGACCAGACCTTGGGTTATTTTGTTCAAATCATCTGTGTGTTATGGTGTACACTAAAGTACAAACATTAAAACAGTTTTCCACATATAATTAATTTTTATTGAACATATGTACTTTTCGAAAACAATGTTTTCTTTTTGAGCGACAGGCTAAGCAAAACTGCAGAGAAAAAATTATTTCAGGTTTTGTATATCCTTGACAAAGGTAGGAATAAAAAGCAAAACCGATCGAAATTCTTCTTGTTTTCTTTCCTGCTGTGTAGACGTTAAGGCAACCAGAAACACAGCGAATAATTAGCGACATAGATGAAAGTATGCGAACATCCAAGCAATCATCTCTATCAGATCCAGGTCCGAATTCAGGATCAGATAGGGTACTACTGCTCACCAGCGCTGCTTCCAGTATAAAACCGTCTGCTCCGAGTTTGTCACGTTTAAAGACAAAGTCAAACCTATCCCAAACAAGGATTTGAAACGTTTTTTGGAGCCATAAAAATATTTTACAGAGATACGAGAGCCGCATGCCAATACCCAGAGACCCGGAGGTTGCCGATCCTTTGTCTAATGGAATGGAACCTCCAGGGAAAAGCCCTTCGTTTTAGAGCAACGACAAGAAACTGGCCCGTTACCACCATGTCACATATACAACGATGGAACTTTTCCATTCAAAAGCAAATTCCAAAACCTCAAAGGAAGCCTCAAATGCTCACTCGTTCTCCTTTCTTTTATCGTGGTCACAGACCCCTTTTGTTTATCTCTCGCTTTCCTTTCTCCTTCCTCCTCCTCTTCCTTAGAACATCTTTAGTCTTTATCCAAACTGGTATCTACTTTGCTCATTTTTTAATATTCTCCTCTTTGTGACGCCTGTGTGTGTGTTTAGCACCTAACGCCTATCGACCGGAAAAGAGCGACGACTTCGTTCACGAAGGAGCTCCCAAGTTGTCGTTCGGCGTCAAACTCAAGGATCCCGAACCCTTCCTCGTGCCCGGTGAGAAACGCAAGGCATTTCAATTCAATCTCCAAATATACTTCGCTCTTCGTACTAATCACTTGTGTTGTTTCTATTCCAGCGCCAAACGTTTACTGTCCCGAGAAGTCCGACGACTTCGTCCACGAGAAGTCGCCCAAGGTGTCGTTTGGCATGAAACTCAAAGAGCCGACGCCATTCAGCGCTCCAGGTGAGACAAAAAATAATTTTCACAGAAAAAAAGACGTGTGTGACCTACAAGGAGGTATGTCTAATTGTGTTGAATTTTGTTGCAGCACCCAACGCCTATCGACCTGAGAAGAGCGACGACTGGGTCCACGAAAAGGCTCCCGACATATCGTTCGGCGTCAAGCTGTCAGATGCCAAACCGGCCGACATACCAGGTGAGTTCTCACACGATATCCCACATAACCTCCTTAGATGTCTATCAAATCAAGAAGGTGTTCATTGTCTCCTTTCCCGAACATCTTATTCGTTAGTAAAATTGGAAAGAATCGAGGTTTTGTAGTATAGTGCGATATTGGTATGTTATTGGTCTATGTAACAAATTCCTTTCACCTGACGTTTCGGCATAAACAACCCTACGCTCATTTTACACTCGGTCAGCGTCCCACGAGTAGAAAGACTGACAGCCACGTGTTTGCTTTCGATAGCCCCCAACACCTACAGACCCGAGCGAAGCGATCAACTGCTGCGCGACAAAAACCTGAAAGTTTCGTTCGGACACAAACTGCCCCACGAAGAGACGGATCACGTGCCAGGTATTTCAGCACAAAGCACTCTCTCACGGCACGTGCACATTTTTGTTTAAGAGCACTCGTAGAATAGCGCACGGCAAACCACTTTTCTCTCTTTTCTTTTGCACATTTAATCTTCCTACTAATCTTTGGTTAAGTGAACTAGACTAAGTAACTAGACTGACGAAAACGTGATTTAAAAGCACTAATTAAAATAACCCATTAAGGTGGTGATTGTTGTTGATGTTGGTGTTGGTGTTGTTGTTGTTGTTGTCCCTAACCCTAAGTACTTGACTGTGTATGCGTTTAGGACCGAACGCCTACAGCCCCGAGCGGAGCGACCAATTGCTACGTGACAAAAGCACGAAAATCTCTTTCGGCATCAAACTCTTCGACCCCGTCGACAACGATGTTCCAGGTAAATTGAAAAGAAAGTTGAACCAGAATAATTCACAATATTCAATCAGATGATGATTTGATAATTTCTATACTAAGAGAATTCAAAATTAAAATTGACTACATGTACAGATGGAATGTACGTTTAAGTTAAAAAAGTATTTTCAAACACTCACGATGACTTCTTATGCTGATAACAACAAACATTGGAGACTTTTAGAATTTATTCGATTTTCCATTATCAACTGAAGTATTACTAGAACCCGATTGTCGCCGAGTCAAGGTCGCAACCAGGACTCAAATACGCTCCCTGAAAACCAGAGCCCAAGGCCTGCCCCATTTGCCCCCACTCCCTTTTACATTGTTATTTGTGGCCCTCTCCTGACTTTGATTGTCGATCGGAAACTGTTTACCGTTAAAGGAAAAAACAGGCCAATTTCTCCTTCTTTTGGGCCCCAGTGGAGCCTCAAAACACGATTGGGTAAGGATTGCATGTCCTGAGACAATTTCTTCTTTAAAACTAATGTGTGCAAATATTTAAGTGAGGTGACTTCCTCATGTGAGGGTGGGGCTGATACAGCACAAGGGCCACAAAATTCAGGTGCAGGGATTATCGAAACCTAATAACGACTTCTGTAAGATGATAGCAGCAGCCGGGACTAAGTGCAGGGATTATCGAAGCACGGGGAGGGGAGGGTAAAGGTTATATGTCACTAATGGTCGCCCATTCAGTGACTAGCCGTGCCTCATTTGCTTAACTTCATAGAACTGGCATGTTCCAGTGAAAGCCTACCAGGCCACGGACTGCAGATATTTAAAAGTTACAATAAAACTCTATACACGTGTTTTTATTTTATTCACGTGTGGATAAAATCAGTAGTGGTTACAAATAGACAATGTAAACCCTAGGTGATCGATTATCAAATTGTTTCATAGTTTCATCTCATCTCACTAAAACCCATTCATTAATGTTTACCTGTCCATAATAATAATAATTAATAGTTAATCCGAATAGTAACGTACTAATTTCTTTGCCGAAGCTCCCAATGCGTATCATCCCGAGATAGCGGATAAGAGCGTCCTCGAGCAATCTCCTCACGTGTCCTTCGGGGTCAAATTCAAAGACCCTGACTTCAGAGACGTGCCAGGTAAAAACCTCTCTCACTTCTTTACCCTTCCTCATTACTCTACTCTGCCCAAAGAAAGCAAAACTGGGCGCGTCACCCCGTTGAAATACCCAATTTCCATTGTAACGAGAACAAAATATTGGAATCCATGGGGCAATGGAAGAATTGAAGGTTTACCGGAAGCCGCCCAGTTTTCCTTTCGGTAAGAGAGAGCAAGTTATCTGGCGAGCTACGTTCTAACGCCTTCTCACTGTCCTCTCTCGTTCAGTTTTAAGCAAAATATAACGCTTGGTGTCTGAAATATACGTAGACGCAGATAAGATTTTGGGCTTATTTGAGAAAAACAATTTACCATTTATTCGCCCTCGGAGTTTTTATCTGGTGAAAGATGCGCGAATGCGATGTCCACAGACTCTAAACGCGGACGGACGGATGACGGATCGGCTCCTCCGCGTTTCTTTTCCTTTGTCAAAACTTTTCTTCTGGCGGGAAAAATATTAAAGACTTTCGCAAATTTCTTTTTTTGGAACCAAAGAATCTCTTTAGAAATAAAACGACTTTTTTTGTTTTCTCAATTCATGGTTATTTATAACTGGAAAATTTCAATATTTGTTCATGTCTCTTTGTCTGATCCGAGTTCATCGGTTCGAATCTAGGAACAGATGGCGTCATTTTTTTTATCTTTCGTTTTTATAATTTTATAGGTATTGGCGACCCTGATATCATGTACTGTGCTATTTTTATTCCATTTAAGTTTTATTTACATTTTTTTTTTCAAATTTTATCCATTAACTATAAATTGTGGATAAAAAAACATGTTGGAAAGAAAGGGCCTCTTGTCCACAATAAAAGCGCTTTATG
>JAHWFO010051964.1:48746-64004 GCA_023313115.1 Rhysida immarginata | reverse complement strand
CACAGCAGCTGCAAAGGATTTGTCTGCTATCACTTTGGAACTAAGCAACCTTTTAGCCTAGGGAGTGGCCGTGGCCTGGTTGTCTCGTCGGTTGGCTTGCCAATCGATGGAGTTCAGCAACTTCAGGCGCGGCCAGCTGCTGGTTGGGTGACGGCCTGGGCTTGAGGGCCACCGCTGGCGGGACAGCTATTTGGGGCGCGGCTGTTGGGGGACCTTGGTCTGACCCATTTGCCGATTGACCATAGCTGGTGTTCCAGCAGTTGGTGACAGCCTCTGGTTCGTTTATCCCCAGCAGCTTTTCCATCATGAAACCCCCCGTGCTTCGGAGGGCACGTTAAGCCGTCGGTCCCGACTGCTACTGTCATCTCGTAGCAGTCGTTATTAATGGGATGGCGCAAAACTCCCTCGTAGGAGTAGGTGCCGCTTGCGATAATCTACCCTCTGTACCAGATAAGATAAGAACCTTTTAGCCTGGGGGTATTTGGACATTTCGTGTAGCTGGAAGTGTGTACTTTGAGGGGATTTGTCCTGTAATCTTGGGACAATCTCTTGAATGGTGCCCTTCTGGGCATTTGTTGCAACGAGGATCTTTCTATGGATATATGTCCGAATCGCAGGCAGTTGTATCATTGTAGTGGTTTTTTGTTCCCTCGAAAGACCTCTACTAACAGTGCCTGCGGCCTAATAAATGTGAAGTTCTCCAATGATTGGTTGTGTTCGGTGTTCGGGAGCACAAGACTTCCAAAACCATCAGCATATCAATGGATCTTTTGGCTTTCCTGAGTCTGATTACCTCTTCAGGAAAGTAATTCTTCTTAGGTCTTCTTGTAAGTCATCCAGATCATACGTTACATCCCCATTAGGAATCACGTATTTCAAGACCTCAGATTGCAGTTGATGATGCTGAATTTTTGAAATATTGTCAGGCTTAATTCCAGAGACTAACCTGTTGTGAGTTTCTTCGTCTTCACATTTAACTTTAACGGTTTCAGCTCTGTCCGTGTGGAACAGTGATCTTTTCCACTGGAACATGCTTCTCGAGCTCAGTTAAAATAGTCTTAAACGGCACGCCATGAGTCCGCACGACAATCGGAGCTCTTCGTCATCCTTTGGTCTTCATTAGCCGAGCGACTCTGTCCATTCTTCGGAAACTTCTTTCTAGACGCGCTGACAACTTCTTCGTTTACTCTGGAGACGATCTTTAGGTTAGCGATCCTCGTGCCCTCTCTGAATTTTTTATAACTAACAACAATCCAGAAACTGTCATCCACTTCTCCATCAGTTCAATCAGAGTGACCTCTCTTACAGCCACCGTTTGTTCAACAGTCACTATTTTTTATTATATCCACAGACTCCACACTGTAAGTACAGCAAATGGGTTTAAAAAGGAAACTCCATACATACTTACCTTGCTGTTATCAACCAAGTTATCTTCCGTGGAGTTTCCTGCCTTTGGAGTCCCGGAGCGTTTCTCAAAGGCTTTTTTAAGTTCACTTATCTTGTGAATAACATCTCTACGAAAGTCTGGAATTTCTTTGTTTATACCTTTGAACTTCTATCAAAACTTATATGTAAGGATTCTACTTTTTCCTCCAATGCACTTTACTTAGCTTTTATTTCATCCCGGAGAGCTTCTAGCATTTCGTTGAACATTAGGTCAAATACAGCAACTCAAGTATCCAAGCAGGCATCCCGGTAGGCCTTTCCGCAGGACACAGTTTTACCATCCGCCACTTGCAAAGACTCTTTATTCGACTTCAACATGATTGGTTTGGTTTGTTTGGTATTAACGTCCTTTTCAACTGCTATGGTCATTTCAGGACGGCGTTATAGGGGCCGCAAATGCAAGGGTTCTTTAACGTGCAGCCGGCATAAGAACAACGGCTTTACTTCGCTTCCGAAGGAAGTGCGTGATCTCAGGATTTCCCCCTGAAAAATCCTCGATGTCCTCAGCCGGGATCGAACCCGCGTATTCGGGCATCAGAGTCGTTCACGCAAACCGCTGAGCCACCGAGGAGTTCAACATGAGGACAATCGAACAGCGAAGTGTACATTTGTTCAGGTGGGATGTAAGCAGTGCTTACACTACTCAATACACTACTCAATATACTCCGGAATAAATTCCACATGAAATACACTAAAATAGGCAAGATGCCTGACCAACCCAAAGAGGTCTTCCACATTATGAAAAAACAAAAAATAAGATTGACGATTGTTAAAAGAGTGGGAGAGGGGGAGGATGGCATTACATCTTCCAATAAAGCAGGAAGGAAACGTTGCCAATGTGTTCGAAATTGACATCAAGTATATGCCTTGGTTTTCTATACTTTGTGTGCCACTTCATTTCCACCCGGTTTTTCATATTCCAGCCACCAGGTCAATGTCATGGCTCTTCATTGTCTACATCATGTTCATCAGTTCATCAGGAGAACTTGGACACACGTTCCAATATGAGCCATGTTCAGATCCGAATGAATATAATGATTTTTATGGTCCTTTTTCCAAGCTGCGCAATGGTCCTCAGGTAACATTCTGGTACAACTGAAGTTGACTCCATCTGCTTCAACATATAGTCGCCCACACAGGCATACAATAGAGTAGGATGGTCCGAATCACCGTCTTGTACAGTAGTAATTTATTCTCGGTGCTGAGGGCGCTGTTTCTGTATCGTGTATACTGCATGCTGAGACCGTGCTTGCCGAGCGCCAGACAGATGCCCGCTGACAAAACTGGCTAGACAATCTCAGCGGCCTGTTTCCCAATCAAGAAGGGTTTCTCGTTGGAGAGTTTGGTTTCTGTGATCATCTCTGCAGAATTGGTTGTCCTGGGACTCAAATTACTGATTCCCTGGTCCCCGTTACTGATCTCCAAATTGCCGTTGAGAGGCAGCAGTAAGTAATCATTATTGATAATATGGGTTTATTAAAATTCCGGAAAATATTTTGATTGAATAGCAATTTTCATTTAATGGAAAGTGTTCAGCTTTAGAATGTTGCGAAAGAAAAGTAATATAAAAAGACTTATTGTAATTGCTAGCGTGACTCCCTTCACGTGTGATTTTTTTTCTTGCCATGCAATATCGCTTTACATCAATGGACGAGGGTCCTCGCGAACAAAGTGAAACTTTGAAGGTCTCTCACTGAGTAGAAGCTTGCAAGCATGGAGACTCGGACGTCTTACGTGAGGGAATCTTTCCCTTTGGCTTCTTTGTCGTCTTACGTGTTGAATCGAAAGGTCTAATGCTTGTTTGCTGTCGACGATGAATATTCTCCAGTCTGCCTATTACAGAATGTGCGGTCTTTCCTATCTGAGTTCGTCTGCTTGTGATGCCTTAGCTCGCTTTACCCCGTCGCCATTTAATTGGTCACCTCCATTTCAACATTGCTGTTGGTAGTTTGCTTTCTCCTTCCATCCTCTATACTATCGGGATTTCAGTGCTCTCTGCAAAGGCTCTTGCTCACAATTCGGCAGGTAATTTTGTAATTATGCAATTTTTCCCTCCAATCGTTTTACTTTTTGGTCTTTTGGTCTTCGGAGCAAACGACTTCGAATTGGAGTGAGAACCGAAGCGGGCATCGTCGAAGCTCGGTTTCTTGGCTCGATGTCACGCCAATCGAATCACGTCATCTTCCAATCTTTTCGCTTGACAGCATGACACATGTGTACTGTTTTTGTACCTATTTAAACTATGTGTAACAGTGGCTTGTGATTATCTCACTTCTGCAGCAATTTTCTTTTGGGTCCGTCAGTTTTCGTGAAAAGCGATTGTCACATTTTTCTTTTTTGAAAATAACCTGCATGACAAAAGTCTGACGATATTCCAGTTATTATATTCGTCTACATTTCCCATAGCACCTATTATGCAGTATATTCCCTCGCGTCCTTTTCTTTAAGCGTTTTATAAATGCTCTTTCCATTCCTCTATTCCTAATCTTCTTCTATTCGTCCTCTTCCTGTGTTTAGTTATGATCTTATAAAGCGTTTTTACTACTTTCAAGCAAATAATTTAAACTAACAACTAAATCAAAAAGATTTATTTATTTAATGATACACATAATGTCTTCTAATTTAGTGTGACCTCTCATATTCGTTTCTGAAGAGAAAAAAAATTCCCATCCGAGACCAAATTATGACTAGCGAGAAAAATATATGGTTATCCGATATCTAATAATGTTGAACCATCTTTGGCTTTAATGACAGCTTTAATTCTTCGGAATATCTAATAATGTCGAAATTAGCTTCTCGCATTCGTCTTTGGCAAATGCATAGCAAGCTTTATTCACCGTTTCTCATAATGTTTGGAAATTGGTTCGGTTTCGGGCTTTAACATAGCGCTTCTTATAATTCCAGATATCTTCAATGGGATTTAGATCTGTGCTGTTCCCAGGCCATGGAAGGATTTTAACTTGTTCTTCCTCAAACCATCCCATGGTTTTTTTTCAGCCGTGTAGCATGGAAGGCCGTCTTCTTGGTAGGTGCATTCATTGTGGGAAACAAAAACTGTTTCATTAGGATGAGATGATCATTCAATTCTATTCGTATATTGACCATTGTTTATTTTCCTTTTGATAAAGCACAAGCATCCTAACTTTGTAACGCAAAGAGTTATGTGGGTCTCGGTGGTTTAGTGGTTGCGTGATCGCCTCTGATTCCCGAGGACGTGGGTTCGGTCCCGACGAGGGCGACGAGAATTTTTTCATAGGGAAAATCTAGAGATCACGCACTTCTTTCGGAAGCGAAATAAAGCCGTTGAACCCGTGTAGTCGTTTACAAGCTGCACGTTAAAGATCTCTAGAGATGCAAATTTTGTGGCCTCTATAACGCCGTCCTGATATGACCATAGTAGTTGAAAGGGACGCTAGTATCAAACAAAACAAGTTGGGTGATACCTCTCTTCTTTTCTTTTAATCACCTTTACTTTTCTTTCATTGTAAAAACAAAATCGGCTTTCATCACTGAAAATGACACGTTGACAATTTGAAATTGTTTCTGATCCACGGCCATCGTTTTCTTTCATTGATGTAGTCAACAAATGCTTTCCTTTATGATTAACCTTATTCCTTGATTCTTGTTATGATTGTTTTTATTTTTAGATGTCTTCTTATTTACGAATTTGTTCTATTGAGCAATTAATATGTTTGCAGTTTTTCTCTGGTTCTTTTTAACAAGGACTCTAAACGGTTGTCCTGGGATGATGAGGTCATTCGCTCTCTTCTCGAACGTGGTTGTACACCCTGTTCTTGTAAGCTTCATGATGATTTCATTCACGGCTTTTCTCTCCAGTCTTAATTCTTTTGCAAATACACTTGTTTCTGATTATTTTGCTATTTCGAAATAATCAGATCTCTGATCTCTTGAGCAATCTGATTAGTTCGTGGAATGACGAATAATTTAAAAAATTCTTAATAAACTTTTATCCTTTTATAACCATAGAATCATTTAAATTAAACAATATACTAATGGCACATCGTCTGAAGATGTCATTAATTTGCATATTTAAAAACAGCTATTGATAAATGTTTTTAAATAAATACTAAAACTGGCATATCGCCGAACATTTGCCTCGATTAATAGACTCGCCATATTTCTGTCCCGGGTGGCGTTTACCGTTTGCAATTTTTTTTTCAGAAAGTACTAAAATCGAGACTTGATGGGTGACGTCTACTCCGCAGACAAGTGTTTATCATTATATAAGAAATATATTTTATTTTATTTTTGTTTTACATTTCTGTTTATTATGTAACACGAAAAAAGCTGAAAAAATGGCCAAACTTTTGGCATGCAGAATATATTAAATAAACAATAAAAATGATGTGGATAGTGATAATGAACAACTTAAGAATAAAAAAAAACTCTTTAACCACAACAATATAAAGATTGAAAAAATACAAACTGATTCTGCTGGAAGCGCTTTTCGAAAGCCATGCTTTCATTATTCAACAGCCAAAGGAGAACCTCGAATAGAACAGAGAGAACAATTTGAGAACAAATTGGTTGTTGAATAATGAGAGCAAGGCTTTCGAAAAGTACTTCCAGAAGAATCAAGTTGTATTTTTTCAGTCTTTATATCATTGTGGTTAAATGGTTTCTTTTTAGTCGTAAGTTGTTCAGGGTATATTAATTTACGACCTATTTGTCAACTAAAAGCTGTTTTTGTTATTAATGGAATGTTGATTCAGAAAAACAAAGTTTTTAACTACAACATCCTTTAATAAAACTACATTCTAATTTTTTGATTTTGGAAAAAGTATCATCATTATCAATTACAATGGTAAAATCAATTTTGGTTTCATGGATAAAGAAGGTTATTTTCTAAATTTTAATAGAAGTAAAGAAATTTTTCATTTGCATCTAATAAAGTCGAAATATTTTCATTATTTCTTGCGGTTGTAAAACTTTAAAATATTCTAATTTTTTTTCAATATGGGCTGTAATTATGCAAAGCACTTTTGATAATGGGTTATTCCACGTCACATCAGGCAGGCATTGGCACTGGCCTGTCGGATTTTAATGAAATATGGTATATACAATTGCCTTAGGGAGTTGGTAATGAATGCCAAATATTATTATTTTTTTCATTTTTATGGAATTTATGGACATTTAAAATTTTCTAAATTAATTCGGGGCCTTATATATGAAGTACTGTAAGCTCGGTTATATTTTATTCAGAAAAATGTGAATGGTGACATATGATTCCATTTACTTACTTACTTACTTACTTACTTACTTACTTACTTTTCAAACCCGCTTATCCGTTAGGGTCGCGGGGGCAGTAGCCCTATAGAGGATCTCCAGCGATCGCGATCTTCCGCCATCAGGCGCATGTCCTCCCTGGTAATATCCTAATTTTTTTTAAAGTCCGAGGAAGGTTCATATGAAGGGAAAAAGTGGAAAAATCCACGGAAATACGGAAAAACCAAAATTTTTCTCGGAGTATGAGGTGCCGCCATCTGACGATGATTCCGAAAAACAAACTACATCGACTTCCGATTCAAAAAAGAGCCCGAGGAACGCGGGGTATTTCAGTTAGTTTCATATAGAATCTACAGTTAAAAAGCTTTCATATATCACCAATTACATCTTTCTAAGTAAAATAAACCTAAGTTACAGTACTTCATAGATAAAGCCCCCACTCAAATTTCGAAAATTTTAAATGTCCGTAGTTTCCATAAAAATGAAATAATATAATTTGGCATTCATTACCAACTCCCTAGGGCAATATACCAAATTTCATTAAAATCCGAGTGGTCAGTGCCATTGCCTGCCTGAACTAACGTGGCATGACCCTAATGTAAATGTAACACTGATTTGTCATAGTTAGATGCTTACCTCTTACCTACTCTGGGATAAAGATATTCATTATAATGCGATTCACAAATATGACACTTTTAATTTTTTTTTTAATGACAAATATGTACTTTTAATTTTTTTTTTCAATATGACACACAATAGTAAAATTAATTGGTTAAATTCGAGTGAAATCAAAATTCCCTCTTTATTAGAAACTGGCGGGAAGTATTAATAAAATTTAAATTAAATTTATAAAAATTTTAAAAAAATTAATTTTTGGGTGAAAAGTGAAAACAAAGTAACATCTACACTTCTCTTTATTAAAATATTTTTAAAATAAGAATTAATATTATTAAGCGGTTCAAACAATTAAACTGACAAAAAAGTGTATTCTGCAAAAAGTAAAAGAAAGAGATGGCGGGGGTTTATGGACAAAATTAAATAGTGAAATGCAATTAGAGAGGACAGGAAAAATTCGCTGCTCACATGCTGACGTAGCCAGATTTGCTGTCGCAATGCACATTCGTGTATGAATTAAATATCATTGTGTACAGCGGACTTTTCATCTCATTGCTCTAAATAAATTTTTGCAATTGTTATCCTTTTTTATTTTTGAAGGAAAGGCAATTGAAGTTTTTCTAAATGGTACATCTGATAGGGAGGATATTTATTGAGCTCCATTTGTTCGCCAACTGTGTGCTCTGCAGTAATCAAATACGATTTTGATGAACACTTATTATTCACTTGGACATCCAAATTCATCTCGAAGTGATGTCTGAAAAAAGTGTTTCTTGATAGCTTTAAGAGAAAGGAAAAAGACTGTAGAGTTCCTGTGCAAGAATTTTCAGAGGAGTTTTCAAGGAGGGCAGGAAAAAACTAACTTGCAGGAGTACACTTCAGTGACTTAAGCTCAATGACACTGGAATAACTAAATCTCTTTATTGCTAGTATGGCATAGTTATTAAGAGTCATCGCACTTTGTCGCCCATAGCTCTTCTAAAACCCATTTTATACTAAAATCAGTTTCAACTTGCATGAATAATAGTGCGTAAATGCTCTACAATAGATTATTTACTTGTAGAAAATTTGAAATAATCTATAAAATTATTAAGAATTCAATAACCATAAAATATTATATAAAATTTGTAAATATTCTATAATAAAATTATAAAAATTAATGTATAATTTATGCATTAAAATAACCTTAATATGATTAAGTAATGTTTTATAATTACCAATCGTGGAACCATCCCGGATGATGCATTGGTTAAATCCCAGAGTTCTGTGACACTATACGATGTATTGTCGGCCTTTGGTTTATCCAGTAAATCCAGCAGGATAGAATATGAGTGTGAAATAGAATGTAAGTGCTTTAGTTCTTGTATGGCGGGGCTCTCACAGCATAGACGAAGTCGTTTCGGAAAATTAAAGTTATAAACCTTTTCATAATTAATGTCCTTGAGTGTGGGCTTACTAATGTAATAAAGAAAGCGATTGGTAGCTAATAGTATTAAAAACAGAAGTAGAACAGGCTTTGAGCAAAGTGAAAATTTATTATGAAAAAATGCTTTAAATGAATGCCTTGAATCTGATCTCTGCGATTTCTGAATCATTGTGGCGCGTATTAGTTTTACTGTTTTCTCCTGGATGATATCTCGGGTGAACAAAGTTTTCTTTTTTGGACTCCAGCAGGTGACATAAAAGTCATAGATTATGTGAACCAATGACAGAAGTGAAGAACCAAAATAGAAACCAATATTTCCAGCAATATCTAAAATTAGCATATAGCTGTCGTAGACGAGGTATTCTTCGAAATGATATGAAGTTCCCAGTGAGAATTGAACTTCAAATGTTTCAGTCGACGCCATAGTATTTTTATCTCTATTAACTCTTTCATTGCCTGTCTTCACTATCATTTTTTTGACTGAACTCTTTTGAAATTTCACGGCCACTTGTTCGCATGGAGGTTTGCACAATAATTGGCACTGCTTTTCCATTTCAAATGCTTGCTTAAAATCAATATATAGTGATGAGCACTCAGCCCCCATGGATGGTTTTATTTCAGTTGGATAATTCAGCAAACGACTGAAAAGAGATTATAAAAGTTTAGCCTATACAACATAATGAAAAAAATGTATCTGCTATATAACACTTAATGGTAAAATTTAGAAATTCAGTAAATAAGAACAATTGGTGGAAATCAATCATAATTTTATTGTGATTAAACCTACTCTCTTCGTTTATGAATAAAATTACTGGGCAAGTCAAAAGTCACTGGACAAACGTATTTTTGAAAATGTGTGTAAAATGAACAATGTGACCATGCTTGCAGGGAATAGGTGATCTATATAAATAACTTAATCTAAATCTTCAACAAAAATAATTTAGTAAATAAAAATGTAAATCAATGAATGACAAATTCCTATCGTGTTGATGACAAACTTTAAACTTATAAAACTTAAGCCTAAAATTGTTTATAAATATAGAGTAAGAATGAATAAAAATTTATTGTATTGAAATGCTATAAACTTAAAACAATTATTAAATAAACAGTGCATCAGTTCATCAAGATGAGATAAAAAGGTCCGCCATTCCTAATAATTACAAGTTGAACACTGTAACGAATATAATACAAAGAGCAAAAAGTCACCAAACTACTTAATTAAATATATTTATTAATTAAAGAATAAATTGATTAAAAATAAATATCCAGGCAAAATAATTGAAAAATTGTTGGTTGTGGCATTTAAAAATAAAAATCAAGAAAGTGGCCAGACATCCAACGTAATGTTACGACCCAACTGAAGGCTATCCCTAAAAACGACTACGCCAGGAGTTTCCAGGACTTGTACAGGCGTTCCCAGAAGTGCATTACCATCGACGGGGATTACTTTGAAGGATAGTAACTGCTGTTTCATGTAAGCGAGCAATCCACTCTCAATATTGCATCATTCACCGAACTTTATTGTCAGGGGTTGTATAATATCATATATAAAATAGGTTGTAAAAATTATGAAATGAATTATATTGGTCAGTCATCGAGATTATTAAAAACCAGGATAGCAGAACATAATAGAGCAGTTAGACTCAACGATTGTAATTATGCTATGGCGAGATACTGTAGTATTACCGGCTACATCCCTGACTGGATAATGTAGTTATCCTCGATCATGAGAAGGATTATTTAAAGAACCGCTTTTAATAAAGGATAACGAAAACACAATCGCGCAGATGTCATACGACTTGACCTCCGATTAGTTAATTTTGTAATAATTTTAATAAAATTTATTTTTATGAATTTTAGTTGCAGATTTTGAGAGGCAGAGTATAGAGGGTTGTCAGGTTGTTATGTTATGATCTGAAGATGAGCCATTAAGTAGCTCGAAAACGTTAATCTTTTGCATCATGAGATGATATTTTATTTTATTCCATATTTTTCTTTAATGTCTGACATCGTTTTATCAAGGATGTGCAGTCGGGTTCAAAAAGGTTTTTACCAAGGTCAAAGGGAATACCGACATTTCGTTACAAGACACCTTGCTACAGAAAACTCGCTCCGTAAACTTTGCGAGGCTCACAGTTTTCTACACTTGAGCACAAAGTCAAATTCCAAACTCGTTTCCCTTTTTTTGTCGCTTTGGTTCTCTCCCCCCCCCCTCCATTCCAAACTCGAAAGGGCATAATTTTATCACAGTTAAATACTTCCTCATTTAATTTAATACTCAAATGATAAATTAAACTTAAATCTTTAATTAAATTGAAAATTGTAAAAATTTAACATTTAAATTGTTGAAATTCGCTTTTTGATTAAATACATGGAATTTGAAAAATCATATCTTCATTGTTTGAACAAAAAAGCATGATTTTAAGATTTTTTTTAAATAATGAGCGATGATTTTAAAGTAGGCTATTGATATACGTATTCGCGTTTTTTATATTAAAATATGAAAAGTTTTACCGGATAAATTTATGATTAACTTTGGTGTATATTTTTAAAAATTTTAATTAAACAAGAGTCATAGAGTTCAGTTTTTATTGACTGTGTAATAAATTTCTATAATGCTGTGTACAATAATAAATAAAAAACGAAGATAGAAGAAAAAAAGGACAAGAGACAAGAACCCTTAAAAAAAAATTTTAAAAATTAAAAATTGAACACAGGATATTGAAAGAAATTGAAAGATATAACCCTGAAAGCAATATCGTATCCAGGATTTTATTTCGGGGGGGGGGGGGGGTGTTCTTGTAGAGGGGGGTTACGTGTATAACAGAATTGTATCATAGAGTAAGAAAGTAACAGAGGCGAAAGGCGAAATTACTCACCACGAAGCGTATCCTGGATTTTACGCGCATGCGCGAATTCGCCATTTTGAAAAGGGACTACCGTGAGCCCGTAGGATCGCGCTATTCGTTACAATTACATATAAGAGTATCATGTACTATATGTAAAAAAACTATTTTTAAGAACAATTATTTTTCAGAACCTGACACGTTTTAATAGAAGTTTTGGGAAAAGTTTTAAGCGAAAAAAATAGAAAAGTCAATAAAGTTACTAATAAATAAAGATTTTTTTTCTTATTCAATTGTTAATCCTTAAGTTTAACAATTTTTATTGTTGCTTTTCAAAAGTTTATCTTTGTTTTATTTATCTGGCATATGATTGTAAACAGATATATGCAAAATAAAAGAAAGAAAGAAAAACTGTAAATTCATTGCACAGAATTATATCTATATTTTTAAGCTAAAAAAAAGGAAAATACTTAGGAAGTTTTAAAGCAAGAAATAAAATGCTGCCACTAAGATCAACAAGTTATTAAATCACTTTCTATACACCTAGTATAATGAAGTTTGAAGAAATATTAGCGTACATTAAACAGTGTATACCGTTAAAATTTGAACGAATTCCAACGAGTAGTTTCCGAATTACCACTCAACATCGTAACACGTGCTCACATGTGAGTATTAACCACCATGTGAGTATCAGGATGTTGACTGTGTAACTCGGAAACTACTCGTTAGAATTCGATCAAATTTTAACTGTATATACAATTTTATGTACCCTATTATTCTTCCAAGTTTCATCAACCTAGATTTTGTAAAAAGTGAGTTATTAACTTGTTGATCTTAGTTAGTGGCGGCATTTTTATTTCTGTTCATATCTCAAGTTATCATTCTAATTCGGACCTATGTTCATATGAACTTTTTTGCTTATAATCATCCATACTAAGTCCCCTAAAAGTTTGTAACAGGGTTTCAGGCTCACCCTGTGTAATAAATAATGAGAACCTGAATTATTTTTTAATTAAATAAATATATAAATTTCCTTTTTAATGTGTGTATATTGATATAAAATTTATTTAATTGAAAGAATATCAAACACTCCTTTTCTTAAATAATTAATTAAATTATATGAAATTATATTTTTAAATGAAAAAATTTGCACAATCCAATGCTCTTATTTTTCATTTATAGTAAAAACCCAGTAATAAGCTTACAAATAACGTATTTTATAGAAATAGTTATAAATTGCAATTGACAGAAATATTTAACAATAATGAGATGATATATCAGTGCATATAAAATGGCTCAATAATTTCTTTTTTATAAAATTATTTTAATTTCCATACCTTTAATTAATATTATGTTTTTGCATATTAAAAACACTTTCTAATAAGAGGTTTATTATAACAAGAAATAAAAATATGGCGATTTTTATCCACATTAAAAAGAAAACGTAAATTTTGAAATTTATTTTCAAATTATTTTGTTTTGAATGTGCATTTCAACGAAAGAATTAATTAAATCGAACTCTGATCGCTGTCAAAAGTCATATTAACCCATTTTCAATATGGCGACCTCCACAATCTAGCTGGCTCTACGGATTACACCTAGATCAAAGGCGCCGACGCTTAACTCCGCCTCTTTTACTTTCTTACTCTGTGATTGTAGGGTATGTGGTCAATTTTGCCGGGATATGGCCATAGAAGCGACTGGCCATAGGAGCGACTAACCATGAAAGCGACTAATGATAATAATCCTCTCTAATTACGACCGTGAAAGCGACTGGCCACCAATTGAAGGATCGATATTTAAAGGAAAGATATTTAAAGGATCGATATTTAGTAAATCGTTTAGTAATCGTTTAACACATCACATTACTACGAGGCAGGTGTTGCTTTTATAAACCATGTTTTTTTAATTTCATAGACCTTCAAATGAGATAGGCAATGTCATCCAAATATTAGATCAAATTTCTTTGCCCTGCCTCGTACTTTTCAGTGAGTCGCCTCAAATGATTGTTCAATTTGACATAGGTCGCATTGAGAGGTGGCGGCGGAGCAGGACCAACAGCTAGCGTTGCTTTAACTTCTGAAATGGACTGCTGGTTGATGAGCACCATTATAAATTCAAATAAATTTGCGTGAGATTTCCCCACAGCCTGGTTGAAGGCGTTATGCCATCCTTCCACGTGATTAGTGGTTCGGATTTCGAAGTTTCCATAATGGTTCCAAAGAGCTCTATCAAACAAATTGTTGTCACCAATCCACATATCCACTGCATAGTCAAGAAATCGTTCCATTCCATCAACCGCAATTGGAGCACCCGCCATTAATTCTAGCTATGCATTGTCTATGTGTTGCAGTGGTACCATCGATAGAGCCATAACCCGTCTAATAGTCTTCTTCACTTCTGGATTCATTTGGTATTGAACATGCAGGCCTTGTGCAGCTTGTACATTTCTCCAAAGAGCCTGAGCAAAGTGAAACTTGCAACCCTATAACTCGGTGTTTGGAAAAAGAGCACTAATTGTTTTTATCACGGCGACTTCAAAATCAACTAAAATTAAGCGTGGATTGAAAACATTCTGAAACTGTATTGCAATGTTTTGGAGGAGTCGGAACATCCTGAGATAAGTTGGTTCAGTTTTATCGGGCAGAAGAATGTACATAGCATTATACATTATACAAAACAAAGCAAATGTGGGGAAGGTGCATGGAATTTTTTTAATTCGGTAATTTGCCGATGATCGACGTAAGCGTTGCGATTTTTTTAGAAGTGTTGAACGTTATGTTTCATCATTCCTTGATATTGATAATGAACGGACATTTATAAGAGAAAAGGACGAGACACAAAAATCCTGGAATACAATAAATAATAGTTATTAAATAAAAATGCAAAATAAAATAATAATTATCAATTAACAAAATAATTAATAAATAATAAGTAAAATCAAAATAAAACTAGAAATATAAAATCAAATAAAAAGCTGACGTTTCAGATAAAGACTATCCTTTATCAAAGCAAAAAGGATAATTCTCTAAAGGCAAATAGAATATTAGAGAATTATCCTGAACTTCTGAAAAAAGTACTAAAGGACGCCTTTATATATAGTTGGCATAGCGACCGGGCTTTGTCAAAAAAATTGTGTAACCGGGAACGGTCAGGGTTTTTTTCAGGGATAATTTTTTTTTCCCAGGGAATTTTACGAAACCGTTTTGCTAGACACCCTATCATTCCTAAACTTTTTTATAATTTTAATTTTGTATGATATCCTGTAGCATTATTTTTCGTCGCCCTCTTATTACCTCCTATTTGTCCTCCTTCCTGGCCTATCCCAACACGTCTTCAAATTTCTCTTCTGCTTTTTCAGCCAATACCGTCTTACTGTTCCCTATGCCAACTATATATAAAGGCGTCCTTTAGTACTTTTTCCATTAAAATTAAGTGTCTTGATGAGGACACGCACAAAATTCTAGTATCTGGAGTAAAGAGTAACGATGTGCTAAAAATTCTTCATCATCAGCTCAAATCAGAAAAGCTGCTGAAATATTAGTGGTGTGCGATGGTTTAAAAACCACCATCGATGGTATGAACCATCATCGAAACACAACCGATGGGCACAGGAAACCATCGATGGGTTCAGAATTACCATCGATGGGTTCAGAATTACCATCGATGGGTTCAGAA